>JAIGNY010000574.1:1122500-1135000 GCA_020152595.1 Chiridota heheva
CAAGAGGACATCATATCTTTAAGAATAATTTATTGGTCACTGGTATAATACATCAGTAAGGATTACAGCCTAGTTAAAACCGTAACGATCTGGTTCTCGTCGAACCCTTAATGGTCTTTTGCGATGAGGTACTTCTGAGCCCATGATTTGGTCAGTTGTGTCGCCAACGTTTTGAGACGTTTCTTGGCTACCGACCGTCCTCTTCAGCTTCTCTTTGTCGACCTCGCTGTTCCGGCACATAGAACGTGTTCCTGGAGCCACACCTTCGTCCAACGGTCCCTTACCCAGGCTTTTCTGTGCTTCAGGTTCTGTATGTACTTCATTGCCAGCCTTGTTGTTGTCATTTCTCTTCTTCATTAAGGCCTTCACCCATTTGGGTTTATCCCCGTTGTATTTCTTCATTTGGTTGAAATGAACAAGCTTCGCCATCTTTTTCGACCAAAATTGCAACCTGTACAGAGAGTCATTAAGCATTTTCAAAACGAGGTCTGGACTTTGCCAAGGACAGTGTAATTTTGGGGAAAGGCCAACTTTCGGGTCTGCACAGTGGACAATAACTAAATCGCCCCTGTCATAGTTATCAGTTCGCGAGCAGCCTGAAAAACTGGGTACTTTGAAATACCCAAAATATTGGATACTTTCATGTATTACGTCATCGCATGAGCCTACACATTTGACTAGCCCACACTAAACATATGGGGTTTCTCATTTTCCGCTCCGGATTGTCCAACATTTTATTGGATAAGTTGAAATTTTGGAGACGGATTTTAAATAGATATTCAAAACTTTTTGCCGCTGCTTTTTGATATTCAAAGTCGCCTTTTTGAGAAAATCAACAAAACAGATTATGGGCAGTCTGTTTTGTTCATTTTCTTAAAAAGGCGACGATGAATTTCAAAAAGCAGTGGCAAAACGTTTTTCGGGCTGCTCCCGAACTGGTTATTAGTAGAAGCACCCTTATCAAATTTGGTCTTCTGCCGATCACTTGCAATTTTCAGTTGCCGTCTTGCTATCTAGTGCACGCTTCCCAATTTTTTTTCAAGTTTCTCGACGAATTCTGGGTAATCACTTGGCTCATCCTGCTGATCGGTCGGTGTGATCTGATCCAGGGGAGTTCTGATCTGTCTGTCATATAGAATTTCCGATAAGGTGAAGCCAGTTGAGTCATGTTTTGCTGAATTATAAGCCATGCTCAGGTATGGCAACCAGACATCCCAATCCCTTTGGTTGGAGGCAACCACAGCCGACAGCATCGCCTCCGAAGTGCAGTTAAACCGTTCGATCATACCATTAGATTGAGGATGGTATGGCGTGGTCTTGGTCTTCCTGATATGCAATAGTTCACACATTTTCGTGAATACGGCCGACTCAAACTGCCTCTCCTGATCAGAATGGATTTCGTCAGGAATACCCAGTCTGCACACAAATTTCTCCACAATCACACTGGCTATAATATTCACTTTCTGGTTGGGGATTGGAAAAGATACGGTCCATTTGGAGAAGTAATCTTCCACAACCAAGATGTACTTAATGCCAGCAGGGGTGAGTGGTAACGGTCCCATGATATCTACCGCAATTCTGTGGAATGGATCTCCAGCTGCGTATTGCCGCATCTTAGCCTTGGGCTTAGATCTTGGGCTCTACGTTCATTGCACTGAGGGCATCGCTCTGCGTCCCAAGCTACACCTCTCCAGTAGAACTTAGCTTTAATTTGACTAAGCATCTTCTTAGTCATGAAGTGACCAGACAGTGGGTGTGCATATGCCACTTCCCAGACTTCTTTTATCAAATTGGAAGGAAGAACTAGCTGATGGGTTACTTCTTTACCAGTGGGCGATTCAAATCGTCGGTACAGCAAACCTTGGCGCAATTCCAGAGCAACCTATTGTGACCAGTAGTTCTTCAAAGCTCTGCTACTTGAAGATATCACCTCCCATGGTGGTCTGATTCCTTCCCTTTTAGCCTCGACCAAGGACTGGACATCCGGGTCCTTTCCTGGAGTTCCTCAGTGGACCACTTAACCGCAAGAGGTTGTTTGTTATCCCGTAACTCTTCTTTATCCTTTAATGTTACAGCAAAATACTGGTTCACTGGATCCTCAGTCTGACAACCAACGTCTTGGCGTGCAGAGTTTTCCGATACAGGAGATTCCTTGCTTTTCTGGCGCTCACAATACGTGCAATCTTCGATGGATGTCTGGAAGGCTGTCTGCATTGTTGTGGAATCGACTAGGACGATGTACAATTGAGAAGTCGTATGTTCCTAGTGTTTCAAGCCATCGAGCAATTTGACCTTCCGGGTTTCGGAAACGCATTAGCCACCAAAGAGCGCCGTGATCTGTTCTACTTGAAAGCGAGTACCGTAGAGGTAATGGTGAAACCATTTTACTGCGAGAACCACAGCTAGTTATTCCTTTCTGGTCACACAGTAACGACATGCTGCCTTTCCGAGTGACTTACTGTAGTCGCCAATGACTTTCTTTTCACCGTTCTGAACCTGAGACAGAACTGCTTCCACACCGAAGTTGATGGCGTCAGTATCTAACACAACATCACCAGTTTCTTGGGGATAACTTAAAATTGGAGGATTGGTCAGCCGTCTTTTTAACTCTTTGAAGGAATAATCACATTCGTCTGTCCACTGGTATTCCCTCCCCTTTTCGGTGAGACGTTGCAATGGTCGGGCGATATCGCTGAAACCTCTCACAAATCTTCTATAATAACTACACAAACCAAGAAAATTTCTAACTTCCGTCACAATCATTGGGATGGGTCACTCCTGCACAGCCATTGTCTTATTTGGATCAGTTTGGATGCCGTCGCTTGTGACAATATGTCCCAGGAATGCCACTTCATGTCGGAAAAACAAGCACTTCTTAGGGGACAATTTCAGCCCTGCTTCCATTAGATGCTGGATTACTCCCCCGAGCCTGCTTATATGTTCTTCAAGATGTTCCCGAAGGCGATGACGTCATCGAGGTAAGTGAGACAGCTCTCCCACTGCAGACCTCCCAACACCGGTTCCATTCGCCGCTCGAAAGTTGCGGGGGCGTTGCTGAGCCTGAAGGGCATCACACAGAAATAAAACAAGCTCCGGTGGGTAGCAAAAGCGGTCTTTGGTCTGCCTGCTTCATCAACCTCGATCTGCCAGTGCCCACTAGCGAGATCTAGGGTAGAAAACCAGGCAACACCACCAAGTAAATCCAAGGTATCGTCAATCCGTGGGAGGGGGTATGAGTCTTTTATGGTCACATAATTTACCTTCCGGTAATCGACACAGAAGCGTAAGCTTCCATACTTTTTCCTCACCAGCACAATAGGGGACGACCACGGACTACAAGAAGGTTCGATGATTCCATGGGTCAGCATGTCCTCGATCTCTTTCCCAGCCTCCTTCTGTTTGTTGATAGGGATTCTTCGTTCTGCCTGTCTTATTGGAGATTGCGTCGCAGTGTTGATCTTATGTTTGGCTATCTCAGTCTTCCCCAAGTCCTGAGGACCAGTGGAAAATGCTTCCTTTTACTTACACAACATTCTAGCCACTTGTCGTTCCTGCGCCTTATCCAACCCCTCTGTACTCTATAAATACAGCTGCTGCAAGTATGGTGGGACCTCAACCGGTCCACCTGGGTTTCCCACATCATCTGTAATGTGTTCCGCGGAAGACTCAACTTCCTCCACCCCTTCATACATACCAACAGTTGTATTTTTGTACAAGGCTACCGGCTCATTTGAAAGATTAACCATCCTGACAGGAATAACTCTCGGCTTAACTCTTGTCAAACTCCGTGTAACGAGCATCCCCTCTCTTTTGGCAATCCCCTTCGAAGCTTCAATAATTCCAAGCTTCCCTTGTAGCTTCACAGGTAGGTCCTTGACCTCCGCTTCTATAATGGTATCCAATCGTGGCGTCAATAACGATGTCTTGCACGCAACCATCCTACACGAAAAATTGTCCCAGCTTTCTGGTTCCACCTCCCATTCTCTTCCAAAGGTAACTTGCCCTATTCCTGCATCAATAGAGCAGTGGTGACGTCTTAAGAAGTCTAGCCCCAGTATGCAATCCGGCCCGATGTCTGCCACCCAGAACTCATGTCTTATCGCTTTATTGCTTTCACATATGGACATCTCCAGATATGTCTTCCCCGAGGATTGGTACACTACTGCCATCAGCTAAAACTAATGCGGATTCCGCTGCCTGGAGACTTGGCTTCTTATCTTTTAGAATCTTAAAGGACCTTTTAGCTTGGACAATGGAGATGTTTACTCCTGTATCGATCAAGCAAGCAACTGATTGCGACATGATTTTCCCGTCTATGTAAATACCATCTTGGGCCAGTCCTGGACCGCCACTCAAATGGTTCTCTTTCTGGTTTCGTCTACTGTTGGGCTTCGACCTCCAAACCTGACACCGTGGAGTTTTCCGAGCTTTCTTCTTCTTGTCGGCGCCTAAGCTCTTTTAGTTTTTGGCAGTCTCACTTGAAATGCCCTGGCTCTTGGCAATAAAACACACCCTGTGATTCGATTGCGTTCTACGCGTATTTCCTTGCGACTGTTCAGAGAACGGATTTGTGCCCTGTGAGTCACTAGGGTTCCGCCTCCCAGAGTTATTTAGTACCCTCATTTCATCCTTCAGAGTCTGCACAGACTGCGACAGCTCCCTCAAAGAGCTACGTTGATCTGTTAGGTTGTCTTCAACAATCATGCGAGCTTGCTCTGCAAGATTGTCCAAAGTATTACCAGCCGCGCCGGTAGGTGGTGTGCTGCCAACCGCACGAACAACTTTTCTTTCTCCAAACTTCCTTTGCTGTTCAATCGAGTAGAAAACTTGTGTCTCCATTGCGGCTTTCAGGGCTTTATCTAATGTAGAAGGTTTTGTCTGGTAGACACCCAGTCTCAGATTGGGGTCATCTAGAGCATCAACAAAGTGGTCCTTGGTCAACACGGATAATAATCCGGTGGATGATGTTGGATAAGCCTGCCGTGTAAACCTTCGCACTTCATGCGCCAGCACTGGTCGAGTCTTATTCTCCTTTCAAAAACAATTTTTCAACTGAATGCGAAAAATGTCGGTCTGGTGTGCCGGGATAAACCTGCCAGACAGGGCCCCTACAAGTGTGTCATAATTCCTTCTTCCTGCAACATTCAAATCCGCAAGTGCAGATTGGGCTTCGCCTTTTAAGCTGGCGGCCAAACACATCGCCATCACACCAGGACTCCAACTAAGCAATTCTGCGATTACCTCGAACTGAGCCTTATAATCATCCCACGACGTCGTCCTATCATAGATCCCCGGTCGGATACTTGATGTTCCCACCATCTTAGGTTTTGGTGGAACGTAGTCGTGTGCATGGTTCGAAGCTCTTAGCCCAGCATCAACTGGAATTAAAGGAATTTCTCTGGTCATTCTGTTTGAACCGCAACTCTCTTCAAATGGAAATGGTCTGCTGTAATCACCACGAGATGTTACAGCTGCTTCTTCTGCGCGTGCAACTTCTTTGCGAAAGGGGTTGCCTGGAGATAAAGTCGAGGGGTGAAAGTTCGCCCCGTATGTGTCTGTCCCAACAGACTGTTGGTGGACCTCTTGTTCGAAAAGCTTGTTGTCCCAAGAAACTGGGGCACTGTGTCGTTGGCGGCTGTCATTTGGTGCAGTTGTTCTCGACGACGGTTCCGCGGCAGTTGAAAACAAATTACATCCGTCTTGACGACCAAGAAGATGTGGTGACCCTCTCTGCAGTGTTGATGCTGAATCGTCACCATCACTGCCTGTAAATTCATCTAGTAGACGCCACTGCGATTCTTCCGGCCTGGATTCATGTTGTCGTGGAGTACCCTCCATCTGTCCGTCCGACGAAAATACTGAATTTGGAAAATAAATCCAGTCACTTATCCCACCGCTGCCACCAATTGTAACGCTGGCTTCCACGTTTCCACTTCGTCTAGGGATAGGACGCTCTTAGAAATTTCCAACGATCAGCAAAGTAAGAAAATAGAACATAAAAACAAAGGCTAATGAAAACACGACAAAATAATTTCAAATTTGACAATCTATTTCCACTCTCTCACTTTCTAATTCCAAAACACATCACTTTCCAATAAAAAAGTTTAAAACAATTAACAACTAGCCAAAAAGAAATATCTCTTCAAAACAACAAAATATTATGTCCAAGTGATAAACAATCATTTCAGCACCATATTCCTCTATACTTGAAAGCTGAAACGCATGCACAACTAAACGCTTGCACACCTAAAGAATCCTCTGTCTATCTTACACACTAAATGGCTACACACTCGAACATGGTCGCCTGTACACCGAACGCAGGAATGCCATACGCACGCACCACAGAACATAGGAAACACTGGACGCAGGCACCTCAGACGCACGCATCACATGATACAGGAAACACTCGACGCAGGCACCTCATATGCATGCACCAATTGATACAGGACACACTGGAAGCAGGCACCTCAAAAACATGCACACTAGACGCAGGCACAACCGACGCATGCACACTGGACGCAGTCACAAGCGACGCATGCACACTTGACGCAGGCACTACCGACTCATGCACTATAGAACACAGGAAACATACACGACTTGCCGCGTGCACCACCTCAACTTAACAAGAGAAAAGTGTGCATGCACCTCTAAATGCTCGTGTTGCAGCAAGTATACTTTGGACTACCGTGTGACAGTTAAGAATCCAGGAAAACGATGGCTGAAAAGGGTGGTAAATAGACATACACCGGCCACTCGTACAGGTAATAGAGCCTGCCCTGGCGAGCATATCACGTCTATAACTTTACTTAAGAAGGAGGGGGCTCACACGGTCCATTCTTTGGTAAAATAATGAACTTTAGTATTCTGAAACAGTTTAATAATAGACAATACTAATTCTTCTAAAATTACGAAAATACGAAACACCAGTGTAAAATCCTTCTTGATATACTGCCTACGAGGGAATTATGCAATTTAGAACTTGTTCCGGTTTACGTCTGTACACTGTCGCCATCGAGTACATGTATATGTATATATATATATATATAAATATATATATATATATATATATATATATATATATATATATATATATATATATATATATATATATATATATATATATATATATATATGTATATATATATATATATATATATATATATATATATATATATATATATATATATATATATATATATATATATATATATATATATATATATATTTATTTACATATATATATATATATATATATATATATATATATATATAAATATATATATATATATATATATATATATATATGTATATGTATACATATATGGATATATATATATATATAATATATATATATATATATATATATATATGTATACATATATATATATATATATATATATATATATATATATATATATATATATATATATATATATATATGTATATATATATATATATATATATATATATATATATCTATATATATATATATATATAAATATATATATATATATATATATATATATATATATATATATATATATATATATATATATATATATATATATATATATATATATATATATATATATATATATATATATATATATATATATATATATATATATATATAGATATATATATATATATATATATATATATATATATATATATATATATATATATATAGAAATATATATATATATATATATATATAAATATATATATATATATATAGATATAGATATATATGTATATATATATATATATATATATATATATATATATATATATATATATATATATATATATATATATATATATATATATATATATATATATATATATATATATATATATATATATATATATATATATATATATATATATATATATATATATATATATATATATATATATATATATATATATATATATATATTTACATATATATAGATGCAATGGCGAAAACATATCAATGATTGAATGATCAGTTGAGCAGTAGAGAAAATGAACAGAATTTAGCTTTACAATACTTACTAAATGTCATACAATTGGCTAATTGCAATTCGTATTTTGCTACCAAAAAATACGCAATAATTATAACGTTAGATGCTTCTATATGTAAGATTTATATCGCAAATAAATTAATAAAAAGATGTCGTTATACTAAATAACTTTGTGATTACGGGTTCAAGTTTAAAAGCAAATAGATCAACTGAACAATGGTAAGACGTACAATATCTAAACAGGTAGGAAGGCATTGATCTGAACAGACTATATGACTTTGATGTCATCTGCAGCTAAAATGGTATCTCGAACAGCCTTTAAAGTTTTGAATTGCAGAGATCTAATAGAGCGGAAATGATACAATTGTTTTGCAATTATATTTGTAAAAAAGTTGGTATAAATACCCTTTCCAGCTCTAACAAATCTTTAAAATAGCAAAAGCAGGATTTGACCCCACGGCGTACATTTCAAAAGAAATAAGGTAAATTAACGGGAATTTCCCAAGAGTTTTTTTGAAGGCCAATTTATTTCCCCACAAATAATCTTATTTTCACTAGTGACGCGATTTACTTCACTCTTAAGTTGATTTTTTTTTTGCTCAAAATATACAAAATTCCACATTGACATCAAAAAAAGTGATTACTATGTAAGATATCAGGTGACGTTGTATGCTATTACCGATCCCAGATATACAATACAATAAATATAGAGCCCAACCGTATGAGTGAATGAAGGCAACATTATTTTATAATCACCAAGGCAATTATGAGATCAATTCAATTATGATGCAATTTGTAGTGCCTTTAATTCTACTCAAGACTTATCATAATAGAGAGCATTCATAAAGCACAAAACGTCAAAATATTTAGCAATATATCATTGTCAAATCGAAAAACACCTATAAACGTTTCGTAACTGCATTCCAAATGCTTTTCAATTAACACATTACGATTGCCACACAATTTACTCAGGGAGGGGGGGAGGGGGCACTTCCATATGTTAGGTATATATACATGTGCCGCCCGAGCAGTTGCCTTTTTTCAGAATTTTTATAGTGCAGGTATTAAGATCCAATCTCTCATACTAATGGTCTGAAATAAATTGCATATCTTATATAAATTAAATGACATTAACATATCTCATCGCATCCCATTTAACAACTACAAAACACGTGATTTAATTTATCGGGTACGGTCTAAACTGAAATGGAGCGAAATTTACATCCATGAGGACCTAAGCGTGAATCGTCAGAATATCTTACGAGAAGCCAGGAAACATGACCAAATGAACCGTACCTGGACACAAGATGAACGTTTATATGCACTGACTAAAGCCGGTCGGAAAATAACATTTCGTTCAACAAAATAACTTCACACCCGTATTGACAAAAACTGTACAGATCGAAAGCAGATCATCACAATAGTTGTTTTTACAGTCCGGTAGCATGCCTATTAATGGTAACATAAATGTTCCTATTAATGCGAACATTTTGCTACATGGAAGTCGTCATTTTGTGATATTTCCTATGATCCTTAAATATCCTTACGTAAAAGCCTTATGCAATGTTACAAATTTCAAATTTGAAATACGTCTGGGAAGAATATCTTTGCTAGGGGAAGCTTAAAACTGATGAAAATACCTTAATTACTGTCATGGCTACAACTTTTCCACTCCCATTTGATATGTTCACCATGCCGTTTTCCAAATAATAAATAAAATAGACAATAGAGCTACGCTTTTAGGCGCGAAACAGCCATTTTGAAAATTCAAATCTTTTTCAACACAATACTTTTTTATATTTCAAGTACATAAATTAGAAACTAGGACATTTTATCGCAACATCTGAACAATATGGCTGCATGACTTCAATGTTCTCGTGTGTTATAAATATTCCTATTAATAGGCATGCTTCGAGACTGTTCTATACATCACTCTACGCTCTTATGTCGGAAATCTTTTCACTAAATTGCCGAATTACGATAACTTTAATCTTTTTGAAGGACTGCACCTTTTTTATTATATCTTTCAAAGAATATGGGACTTTTCGATCAACTGGTTTTTTTTTTTATATCGATTCTCCAATTATCTTTAATCATCTTTTATGAAGCCTGCCTTTTGAAGGATCTAAGCACTTGGTATCTTTTTGTTATTGTGTAATCTTAATAGCCTCAATTATCTTTATTTTCCTACTTTTATTTGTTAAACTTTATTAATTTTGGTGGTTTCAATTTTCAAGGTTTTAAATAGTCAATAAAGGAATCTAAGAGACATATTAAATGAAAATGATATTGATCGTTTTTCAGATGTAAGCAACTGTAGTAATATTATTTGTAATTATTTTGATGTTAACGAAGTGGATTTAGCAACCAGTAAACCAGTTTCTTTATGGCATTATAAGGGGTATTGCTAAAAAAAAAAAATTCTTCCATGCAACTTTTAAATGCTTGTCAGTACAACTTTTCCATTATTGCGATTACTGAGACTTGGCTACACTCCGAGAGCCCAAATAATCTGTTTAATATTCCAGGCTATACTTTTGTACATAAAGACCGTCCCTTCGGTTCAGGGAGGGGGTGGGGAGGGGGTGGGGAGGGGGCGTGCTACATTAAAAAAAAAAACTGAAATTCCCAGTAATTGATGATAATGACTTCGTAAGCAACTATTCTAAATCTCTCTTTTTAAAGGTTAGTTTTTTCCAGAAAAAGGATATTTCTGGAGTTGTTTACAAACCACCCAATTTTGCTATTTCTAATTTCAATGTGGCACTCAATGCATTACTTTCTTACGTTGGAAATTCTCCAAAGGATCGTTACACCTTGGGTGACTTTAATATAAACTTGTTCGACATGGAACTTGACACTAATGCAGCTGAATTTCTTAAAACTTTATCATCTTTTTCCTTGCTCTAATTCCCAGTATCGATAAGCCTACTAGGATAACTCAGACCTCCGCTACACTGATTGATAATATTTCTCTAAATGATTACAGCAATAAGTACACTTCTGGTATAATCATATCAGACATCAGTGATCACTTGTCTCTATTCTTAGTTACTTGTTACAAAAATGTATGATCCTGAGAATGTTGCTTCTAATTCATTGAAGCATGACATATCAATCGAAAATCTGGAAAGACTTAAACCAAGGTTAAGGAAGAGAAATTGGAACTGTATTCATAGCAATGATATTAATGTAACTTATGATGCGTTTATCGATATCTTGTGTATTTAATCAATGTTGTCCACTAAAGCAGAAACGGGGCTTTAAGAGAAAACAAGATTCTCCATGCATTTCTATGTGTATTTTAAATCTATTCGTACGCAAAATAAGCTTTAAAAAGATTTTATTTCATTCCTGACTGAATCCAATAAGATAAAGTACACCAAGTACACAAATAAGTTAACTGAAGATATTCGTGTAACCAAAAGAAGGCATTTGAATCTCAATTTGCAAATTATAAAGGTAACATGAAAAAGACTCGGCAAATGAACAATACTGTCTTAAATAGAAAAAGTTGCCCCAACCTCTCTACCAGATTACATTATTCACGATGATGAAATTGCTTCTGATCCTGTAAGTATAGCAAATATGTTTAATAGTTATTTTGTTAATATTGGTAAAAACTATCATCAAACATTCAAAGCCACAATGTGATTTTCAGACAATTTTTAAGTGGTTCTTATAGTGATTCGTTTTTTATGTATCCTACAAATAATGATGACATTTTTTAAGCTTGTATTAGAACAGTGTAGCAATAAGAGCCCAGGGTTTGACAATATTCATGTTAATGTTATAAAAAGCACTATTGACTCGATCATTGAACCATTAGTTTATATTTATAACATGTCTTTAAGATCTGGTATTGTACATCGTAATCTTAAGGTTGCTAAAGTAATACCTTTATTCAAATCTGGTGATGTACATTGTGTTCAAAATTATAGACCTATCTCCATTCTTCCTTTTTGTTCAAAATTATTAGAAAAACTTGTTTTTAACAGACTTAATGCATATCTCTGAAAATATCATATACTCGACAATACTCAATATGGCTTTAGACAAAATGATTCTACTTAATATCGCTGTTTCCGACCTCATTCAGAAAATCTACTTTGAAAATAAACAGTTGCTATTGGTATATTTCTTGATCTATCAAAGGCCTTTGACAAAGTTAATCATAACATTCCCTTAGACAAACTTCATCATTACAGCACACGTGGATTAACATTAGACTGCTTTCATAGTTACCTTATCAATAGACAACAGTTTGTAAACTCTTAAGTCAATCAATTCTAATTACGATGGCATTACTTGTAGTGTCCCTCAATTTCTGTTCTAGGACCACTGTTGTGTCTAATATATATCAACGATATTTGCTGCAACTCAATTTCATTGTTTTTCGTATTATTTATACTAATATTCTGCTCACTCATTCAGATCTTAAAGAAGCCGAGTGTGTAATGAATAAGGAACTTATCAATGTATCCAATTGGT
>JAIGNY010000574.1:1145000-1212500 GCA_020152595.1 Chiridota heheva
AAGATTATATGTAAATTTTCTCTTGTCCTCTCTCACATATTCTTAAATTCCTTCCCATGTTCCTGCAGTCATTCCGAGGCTTTTACTTTACCCTAATGGATTCTGTCTGTTCAAACTTTTTTTGCTCCTTATAATCAGATCCCATGACACCTTGTTAATCCACGAACACCTTGCTATTCCACGGTTTATATCTGTTTGTAATCAAGTACTTCCTTCTTTTGCAGTTTCCTTGTAAGCATCCTAAAATTATTGTCATTTCTTTCTCTATAAGATTCCCTTTCTACCGACACATTGCAACAAATTTGTTCCTTAACTTAACCTTATTGAGAATTGTATCTTAATAGCTAGCTGCATACAAACATTTAGGAAAAGCTTTATATGATAAGGGGGACGGTTTTGAAGGTTAAACCTGTTTCTTTTTCAGTTACGCCGCTACATTATAACAATCGACCTTTTATATAATTTCATTTTATTTGATAACACAAATTTTCTTGCGTTTTGTTAATGGAAGAGGTCATGAAACATGTTGACATGAAATCAAATGGGCCTGAGACCCCTCTAGGGCAAGGGTCTTACTAAGGGCTAGACCTCGAGTAGCTGTGCAACTGATTGAAAACCTAGTTCCACTGCTCTAAAAACTGATTTACAAAATGAAATTAAGTAGGTTTCAATATCCTCATATGCTATTTATATTGCAAGGAGTAATGAAGATACTTTTATTATCCAACTTTGCTGTCAATGTCGCAAAAGCTTTTTAAATAAAGTTATCTGAACCACAACAACTTCGGTTTTGTAGTTAATATAATAAACTTTACTTGATTAAACATATTTTCCTAAACTTTGCCAAATTATTTAAAGTTTGACTTACTTCAATGACTAGTAAAAGAGCCTAAAAAGATGTACCCATGTTTATCATTTATTTTCAATAGTTGCGGATCCAGACGGTGATGTTGTAAAGTGCAGATGGGCCTCTTCCTTACTTGAAGAATGCGGAGGAGCTTGTACCATTCCTAATGGTGCCATTCTCCACGAGGTATTTGATGTTTTTCATTTAGCTATGTTATATTTACAGTAGATAATCATCTATTTATGCTGTTGGAGAAGATAACAAAAACAAAAAAACACAGAAGCACGAATGTGCGACCAGTGAACGGAAATCATTGTTGGATAGAGTTATCGACTGTAACTTCAGACAAACAGGGCTATATGTACACTTTTCTTAAATTTATGCAAGTCTGCTAGCAAGTAGATGAACTTAAAATTAAGACATTTTATTACTGTAATTTTTATGATTGCATTTTTTTTTGTAATGCTTAGTTTTATAATGAATTCCGTATTATTTTTTGGTACATAGGACACTTGCAGAATTGAGTTCAGTCAAACTCTAAGCACAGGCTTGTATACCGTAAGTTTAATGATTGAAGATTTCGTGAGACGAACATCTACGCAACCTCTGAGCAAAATACCTTTGCAGTTCTTGGTTAACGTTTTCGACAACCGTATATGTGAGGATAAACCACGTTTTGTTTCCCCGACTCCAATTGATCGTACTCGGATTCAGGCTCAGCCATCAGGAGACAATCACTTCAGACTTGTTGCGAGAACCACTTCTACCAATAACAGGTTTGAATCAAAATCCTAACTGACGAACATTTTTAATAAAAATTAACCACATCCCTACACAAAATAACCCATTGACAAGCTAGCAAACATTGAACTAAGTTTATTCAGTGTTCAAAATAATAATAATGATGATATTACTTTGACGGGGTTCCAACTATCGTTGAAATCTTCTTGATACTTTTTGTCAACTCTTTATTAATTTACGCCAGAAGTATCAACTCAGCCAGTCAGGTTAGATATGTTTCGTCAACAAATTATTTGTTACTTAATATGGTTGTTTAACAATAGTTTCCAAAACCTCATGACCAAGTGTATCATTTTTGTACCCAAAATTCATAGTTTTTTTTGGTTTTACAACTCGACTAATAAGGACAAAGTTTGGCTGCATTATTGATATATAATCACATATACATACATATACATAATCAGTAAAAGCACATTTTCGATTTCTATGACACTTCTTTGTACAAAATGTTATTATCATCGATACTAAATTGTGTTGTCGCATGTGTTATATTTTACAACATTTTCATGTATTTTGGTTAAGTTGAGAACGATATAAAGAGAAAGACACAAAATTGACATAAGAAGATGCAAAGAATATCCATTCATGACATGCAATCTACATATATATTCTTCCGAGAATCATTAATGATATATGGATTTAGTAGCATAATATATAGACGGTAGGATAAGATACGGTTTTTTTATATATTTTTTTTTCATATAAGTCGGTTCAGTAGGTAATCTCGATTTTCATTGTTCATCATCGTGTCAAATTAGTACAACAACGCACCATCATAGAGCTTTTTCGCATTCATATATGTTGATCTAAAAAAGTTAGATAACTGTGAGATGGCGAATTTTTTTAGGTAGCTATGATATGAATATTACTTTTTGTCATTTCATAATTTCATTCGAAAACATTCTGCCATATGTTGTTTCTTGGCAGCTAGAACTGCACATTTTAATTTTATATCTCCATGAGTTCGCTGACACTGTTATTTCATTTCCACGTTTTTCTGTTTTAAACAAGCAGAAATATCATACTCTTGGTACTGTAGCTTATTTGATTTGCATTTAAATAAATCTGTCAAAGAGACGTTATAGATTATTTACACAGAAAATGAAACCTCATACGTTCTATGATTTATGTTTGTTGCAGGATAGTCTCCATAGAAACCGACTCAAATGTTGCAGTTACACAAGCAGCACTCACACAATTATCGAGTTACGATTATTATGTAAACGTTACATGGAAATCAGCAGGAGCGTCTTCCGAATCACTTTGGTGCTTTCTTGCCAGAGATAGTAGTGGGTAAACAAATATTTGATACCTCGTGAAGTCAGCATTCAGAACTTACTACCAACGCAATTAATTATCCCAAAGAAATGAATATATCATCCAGACATCAAAACAATCATTTTTTGACATTTTTCGCCAAATGATTAGCTTGGTCTGTTAGCCACTTAGTATGGACGTCGAATGTCAACTCAGGATCTGGGAAAATGTTCAATTATTGTAACTTGATTATGAGTTTGTTTCCCTTCTAAGTATAACATGTGTTGTTTTACAGTTGTGAATGTTATATCCTTCGGGCCCCTCAGTCACAATCCCATCCCTCCCACCTAGTATGCGGAAAGACAGTTTGACTACTTTGTTTGCCATTCTCAGAAGGTACCTTTTTTCAAGATTCAAAGCTGATCTGCTCAGATTTAATGATATTTCAAACAATATGGCAAAAATCTGACAATTGTTTCCCTTCCGAAGCAAAATGTAATCGGTTGTAAAATTGAAAGGTCCTACATTGTGAGTGGAAGTAAGCAACTTTTTTGTTATCAGTTAGGAAAAAGAACGACTTATTTGTATTACATTGAGGACATTTTACTAAATAATAAATATCTCTTTTTAAAATTGTGAACAACGGTAACATTGCCTATTTTATCATTCAATACCATGGGGAAAGATTGAGTAAAGTTCCCGATTAATTCGCTCAGAATTAGTAAAACAAAAACATTTTTGGTAAAAGTAATAAGACAGCGATAAGATGGAAAAGGACATAGTTTAACCGTCATATATTTTCTTTCTTCTGTTTGTCACCGCACAGGGTTTATAGTGACCGTATATGTGTTTTCCTGGAAAATCCATGTAAGTACACGACCTAACCAAATTCTACCATTTATAAGGAAATGTTTTGCAACTTCTGGAAATGCATATTTGTTGGATTAGTACAGTTTCCTATCACTTTATTCTTTTATGGCATGCATTTTCGATTCTATTTTTGCTTACTATGATATATCCGGAATATCAATGCAGGGAGTTGCCATATAGATCTTCCTCATCCAAGAATGTAGTTTGGTCCGTGAAGTTACCGTGCTTGTTGATATGTTGGAACTGCAGCTATAAATTCATCATCAATCCTGATCTTTCAATTTCAGTTGCGATAAGATGTCCTAAGAATTTTCAACAATTTCAGGATTCTTGTTATAAATTAATCGAAGAGCCATTATCACACACTGATGCTGAACAACGATGCGTGACTCTTGGAGCACAGTTGGCATCGATACTAACTCAGGAAGAAAATGATTTCCTCAGCGAACTCTTGCCGTCCACACGAGTATGGATAGGAGGTTATAGACGTCAAGGTATATATGCAAAACATTATATCAAAGTATATGTGCGTATAAACACTGCAATACAGGGTAAAATTTTAAAGGAATACTCCCATAGTTACAGATTATGTGTACCTTATAAAAACATCCAAAGAAGCAAATTGCGATGTATCATAACTACTAGGGATTCAAAGACGTTGCTACAGGAAGTATATGGGGGGAGCCTCCTCCTCCCCACCCCAAACAAAACAAAACAAATGGACGCCAGTTGGAAAAATGAATATGACAGTTGGAAAATCAACCTTTCCTCTTCAGAGACCCTCATGAATTCACCTACGTGGAAACTGATGCCTCTACCCCCTCCTCCCCAATCAGAAAACACTAATTAAAGTGTATACGATCATTGAAAGAATTGTCTATACCAAACAAATCAGTACGCCATCGCACTCCCAACGTCTTTGCGTATCTTATTTATACATATTGTCATTTTACCAAATATAAAAGCCATAAGGTACATAAACAATTGGGCAACATTTGTTCAGATAAACTGTACATTCCACCACATCTCTATAATTGCAATAGTTCGAATAATCTAAAAAGACTTAATTTATTTTGAAGAAAAAAAACAAAACATGAAATGATTATTACGGAAGTTTTTGTATGACATTACACTCTTGATTTAGAATTACAGCAGTCACGATTAAACATATCTGTGGAATAATTCAACTTCAGTATCTAAACGAAAGATTATATCACAGTAGTATTGCCATTATTATATTTCTTTATCAAGTGTTCTTATATCATATGGAATGCCTATCTTATTGTTAACCACGTTAATGTGCCTTTTATATTTTGAGATGCTTACGGTTGGTGGTTTGGTAGGATTCTAACAATTCTTTACCTTTTGATTATTGAAAGGTAGAGTGACTATTCGCAGGCTTCGTACTTTTCTATTCAATCAGGGATGATCTCTGATTCGTTAAACGTGGTTTGGTCATCCCTTGGATTCTCACTGATTTGCTTTTTAGCTTGAGTATTTGAAGAATAGCGAAAGAAGCTTTTCTAATCACTTTCACGTCCGAGTTTGGTGTCAGCGTTGATTAAGGTTTTGAGGGAGTTGTTTTTGGTTCGTATGTTTTGAATGAATAATGGTATTAATATATAGGTATAAAGTTGTTATTTGGTATGCGGAATGAAAATAACTATTGTTTTGTTCTGATAATGGGAATGCAAAATAGCACTAAAAATGTGTCTCATGCATTACCAGGTGTGTCATAAAATATCCACCCAAGGATGTTTTAAAGGATTAGTTCAGTGGTCAAGCAAGTTTATCTTATGTGAAAGAGGACTTTATTGTTTGTTCACTATTTTGCCGTCACTCATTCTGTGTGCACAAAAATTTGTTTTGTACAGTAAATTGCATTGACTACATGAGCACGCGCCGCTAGCAAGTTGTACTGCACCAGTACCGCGTAGGATGTTTGCCTACTTAGTTACGCAGATTTTGTTGCTAGGCAAATTCATGCGGTGATTGGTTGAAAAAGCTGTCAATCATCTAGCTCAGACAAGTAAATTGCTACATATTCATAGATGTTCAACGATATGAATCTATTTGTTACGTATTTCCTTCTTTTTTCTAGATAAAACTTCTTTTACGTGGACCGACGGTTCTCCTTGGTCGTACACAAACTGGAGAAGACGTGAGCCAAACGGAAATATTCAGGATGATGTTTGTATTGAGATTAACTTTGTTCGACATGGTTATTGGAATGATCACCGATGCAAGGAACTAAAATCAAGTGTTTGCGAGGCAGCTACAGTTTAAAAATTGTTTCATCTAAACATCAATCAGTTTTGATTTTCTTTTTGTTTGAGAGGATACTTAGGAATTAAGAGATATTCTATCTTGTACATCAACTAGGATGCAGGTCTGCGGTTAACAAAAGACTTACAAACGCTTGCACGTTAATGTTTTCAATCTAGGAATTACATAGAGAAAGATCATTTCAATTTAAACCTTTTTTAATTAAACAATTACTTTTTCAGTATTTGTTAACATGTGCAAGTTTGTATTAATCTCTTTTTTATTTCTAAAACTTGCTGACTTGTGCAGTGTGGTCAAAAGTTCAGCGGTCAAAAGTTCAGCGGTCAAAAGTTCAGGGGTCAAAAGTTCAGTGCTTAAAAGTTTAGTGGTCAAAAGTTCAGTGGTTAAAAGTTCAGTGGTCAAAAGTTCAGTGGTCAAAAGTTCAGTGGTCAAACAAGTGTATCTCATATCAAAAAGGACTTAAATTGAATCAACATGGTGAAGAAACTATACTTTAGTATCTTATTCCGTTAAGGAAATAGTGAAGTTTAAAGCTCTAGTTGTCGTATCTATGTAGAAATGACTGATGTGGTTGAATTGAAGGTTAGCGCCATCATCCTCACATTCTTTACAATTGTTAATGCATTTAAAAAAAAGTTCATTCAATATTTTTAGTTTTAAAATTATTTTTCCTCGAACTTTCTTGAGGTAGTAAATTATAATTACCCTAACAAGATTGTTTTACTACTTTTTTGACGTGACAGTCAATGGTTTTCAACTGTACAAGCCACAAAATCGCAGGACAAAATATGACAGAATACATACAGACTTGGAGGAATTTGAAACTGTGATTTTACAACTAGTAAGATTTTAGTAATGATACCAAACTTTAAACTTAAATGTTCTAAAGATTTTTGGATGTTTCCTTTACCATTTTTTTCTTTTGAATCCTCTTTCATATAAGATGGACTAAATAAGCACAATCCACATAATTAAAAGATATGCAAAAACAATTAGGTCATAAACACTGCTGGTTGAAAAACTATGCGATAGAACAGACAATCGAATATTTTGTCCCTCCTTTCGCGTAGTGACGATGTCATTTGTGTAGTGACGAATGTCAAAATTGAAATTAATTCCGCATACTGACGAATGTTCAGAAACTTTTGAAGCTTGATGAAATAAAAGTTGATACTCGTATTATATAGCTTTATATATCATTGGAAAGAGAAAATGCTACTATTTTGACAATTGTACTTACAATAAAGATATTTCAAGGAAAATCTTATATCATGAAGCTTAAAAGACATTTGTCAGTATGCGGAAATAATAAATCAATATTTCCCGCCAATTTTCGTTTCACCTAAATAAGACATTCGTCAGAATGCGAAAAGACGGACGATTTGTCCTATACAATAATATCAATAGCAATAGATTTGTGACATTCCGACAATCAATTCATACTTTGTAATTCATGCTGTTCTTTATTAAAAATGTATCAAAACTTATTGGTTTTCAGTGGGAATGTTGTTTCTAACTTGTTTTTAACTGTTTCCTACATGCAGCCTTTTTGTTGTGTATATGTTGTGTTGTACTTGCTTACAGTTGAATTTTCAATTTGTGCCTGGCGATATGATAAATAAATTGCAAATTTTGTACAGTTAAATGATTGTTCCGTGTGCTATATTCCTTACTATCCTTACATCTTTGACATGTTTTGCAATTTGTTTTGTCATTTTACTTGCGCTCAATTGGTACAACCAAGAGAGGAGTGGTCCTAGCTTGCAATTTAGGGACCAATTAAGCAATTAACAAATTAATTAATATTCTCATAAGGCTATGGAGATAAAACAAAGCTCCTGTGGTCCTGTATATTGGACTATATTTTCAGGGGCCACATTATTCTCCACCATTACCGCCCCTAATATTTCCCACAAGTCATTCCGATGAAAGTAGATAGGAATCAAAATTAAACAATACATTTTCTTCAGTTTTAGGTCGGCATCGACATGTCCATTTTATCAAAACAACGCGGAAATGTTCCCGTTTTGTTAAAACTGCAAAATAATCGGCAAAATGGGATCCCAAATTGGCGATGACATTTTTGTTTTAACTTCTCAAGGTTTTTGTGCACTTAAAAAAAACGAAAAAAATTATGGTATATCGGGTGGAATATTTCCACTATTGTGTGCCCTTGAAAATAGAAAGTGACCCTATCTAGAAATTTCGGCCCCTGCCCTTTTGTGAAGTACAGACGTCCTTGGGGTATCAAGAGGGAGTCAACATACATGGTTGTATACGACAACAAAAGGTGAAAATAAAGGTCATAAAGATAAGGTGAAATGAAGGTCGTGAAAATATAGTCTATGCTTGAAGATCCTGGTTTTGAGAAGATTACCTCTTTCTGTCTTTCGCTCTTTAGTAGAATATAGGAGTTTAAACAACGTTTAAGCTAAAAAGGAAACGCTATCTTGACGCAATTTTGAAATTAAATATTATTGGGCGTCAGCCTTTTTCTCGACCAACTTCACTCCCAGTTCCGTCTCCAGAGGCGTGGTGACACAGTTTTAGGAAAACGCCCCAGTGACGCTTTCTGAGAGGGCGCCGATGCTTAAGGAGCGTCAAAATTGTCCTGAGAATATATTTTTATACACTCGTATTTTACGTATTAAGCGTCTATAATGGTGCTTACCAAAATAGAAATGCACCACTTATTAGGCCCGAAGTTTCATATTAAGCAACCATGCTCGGGCCACGAGGGCCACGACGTACAGTGTGTTAACTGAACTATATTGTGCATAACATGTGAACTGGTTCTATACTAGTCCCACAATAACCACCACAAAAACACCGTTAACGTTAACGTCAGACGCAAAATAAGCAAAGAATGTAACAAAACTTGAATATTTCAAGTCTTCAAATTAATCAAAAAAATTATGTTATCAGTCAAAAAATGTTTGATGGGCGCTTATTAGAGCATAGGCGCTAAATACGTCGTATGTGATGATTGTTATATAATCAACTTCTGCAACTTCCTTGCAATTTGTATTATTAACAAAACAATATTTATCAATAAATTCGACTAAGCCCTGAGTCAGTATGTGTTGTGATTAACAGCAATAAAATTCTTCCCATGCACAATTTTTTCTTAGAAACAAGTTTATTAAGTTGCTTATTTAAAAATACCTTCCTATGATATAATACTAATATTACATTTTGAGAAGACTAAATTGTTGCATCTTTCGGAGATTTTGCCTTTTATTCCACCAAGAACCCATGATTCCACCATGGGCCCTTGATACTTCCAGGGGCCTTGACGTGTATTTCGCTATTCGCGCTAGTATACCCAATGTGTGGGAGAGCCCGTCGGTTATATTGATTAAGTATAGGACCACGCACCCCTGTCATGAAATGGCAAGTACTTTTATTGAAAACATGCAGCTGGTATAAGTGAACATCTTGAAAAGTTTAAAAGAAAGGACGTATACAATTCTGCAGGTACATATATACTCTATCATTGCATAAGCCATTATTTTTTGTTTTTGTAAAAGATATTCCAACTTATGTGCATAATTATGTGCATATGTTTTCCACCTGTTATTCATTCCTTGTCATCGCTATATCTCAAGATTTATTCTTATATCCAAAAAATTCCAAGATCCCAACCAAACGATTCAAGAGACAAATTTAATCAATTGGATCCTACATTTAAAAAATTACATTTCTCTACACTGAGTGTGGATTTGACACAATAGCAATTTTCTATATACTATCAAACTCACGAGAAAAGCAGTGTTTCCGAGGGATTCGTCCCCAGGCCCTACCAGGGCTGTGCCCTTTATATCAGTGACAAAAAGTAGGGTTTTGACCCTGGATTCAACACAATATTAAGCTTTTTTCTGTCGAAATCACGAGAAACGCAGGGTTTCCATGGCACTTCGATCCTTATTGACACAGGCCAGAACTCCCATGAAGATTTACCATAATCATACGGACAGAGACAGTATCATGGAGTCTCTCCCTATATTTCTTTAAGATAATTATGAAGGGACTTGGGACATGAAGTGTTCTTGTGTGTCCTACTTATCATCATTTTATGTTTACCTGGGAAACCTTCCACAACTTATGTGCGATTTAGTCTGGGCTAAGGGCTGGCATGCCGAGTGGGGGAGAGTAGGAAGGACTGGGGGAAATCGGAATCGCAATTTAATAGAATTACAGCCCCAGTAACTTAACCAAAAAGGGAAATGAGAAATTAGGCGATTAAACATTTCCTTACTCGTCTTAAAGGATTAGTTCAGTGGTCAAGTATGTCTATCTTATATGAAAGAGGACTTCAAAGGAAAGAAAATAGTGACGAAAGCATTGCAAAATCTTATTCCGTTAAGGAGACATCCAAGTTTAAACTTGGCATCATTTCTGTAGCAACGACTAAAATTAGACTAGTTGTGATGTCACAACCCTAAATTTCTCAAAATCTTTATGTATTTAATAAAAAGTTTATTTAATTTTTTCACTATTTAAATCATATTTCCTCAAACTTTCTTTAGATGGTATATTATAAATACCCTTCCTAGATTTAGTTTTACTACTTTTTTGACATATCCCATGGTTTTAGGCCACAAAATCGCAGCACAAAATATGATAGAATACATAAAGATTTTGAGGAGTCTGAGGCTATGACATAACAACTTGTCTGATTTCAGTCGTTTATACAGAAATAATACCAAAGTTTAAAGTTGAATATCTCCTTAGCGGAATAAGATTTTGACTTCATGCTTTCTTCACTATTTTGTTTCTTTTGAAGTCCTATTTCATATAAGATGGACATGCTTGACCACTAAACTAATCCTTTAACTAAATGAGACAAGAAATTGTAATCATTGTAAAGAACAACTAAACAAGGGCACATAGACTTTCCAGTCTTAGAAGAAACAAAAGCTTATCTTAAGTAGATAAGTAATACAAACTGTTGTGAAAGTATCACAGATCATTTGTTTTGAAAGCCACTATTAAATGGAATGCAGGTCACCCTTAGGGATACTGGTTGTAGTCAATCACATGTTCAGTTAAAATTGGTTTTATATTTGCTGATTTATGACACTATTCTGTCTGGAATCGGTTGAGTAATGATTTTAATGCAGTTGTTGATTCCCTTTAGAAAATACACATTTGCAGAAAGCGCCCTTTGAAACGATGACGGGTTAAATCTGCCAGTAGCAAAAATTTCCCATTTCAAAGACACAGCTCAGGTATTACGTAATCATTTTGTAGCCTGGTATTAAGACGAACTTTAAAATCTTGCCAATCTATCAGTGTAACTTCCTCCACTGATCTATTTGTTTCTGATGTGACATGACTTCTGAATGCTTGGCTAAGGAAGCAGGCTGTGTGGCAGATCTACCTACCTCCTCACCGCTATATACCACGACCTAAGTTTGACATTTCTACACCAAACCAAGTCCATCAGGCCGACCTCTTGTTTCTACCGCATGATAAAGGTGGACGCAAGACCTATAAATATGCGTTAGCTGTGGTCGATGTTGCCAGCCGGTATAAAGAGGCTAAGCCTTTAAGCTCTAAGTACTCAACAGAGGCTGCTTCTGCATTTATCCGCATCTATAATCGTAGTCCGCTCGGTCGGCCGAAACTACTTCAGGTAGATACAGGGCGTGAGCTCATGGGTTCAGTAATTGATACTTTAAAGAAGCATGGTGTTGAGGTGAAACGCGGAATCCCAGACGTTAATCGTGATCAAACTTTTCCAGAGCGGTTTAATCGTACACTACCAGAACGATTGTTTGGACATCAGAATGCTCGAGAAATAAAATTGCCTGAGGGAGAGAGATCGACAGAATGGGTAGAGAGACTACCTGCCGTTTTTTCAGCTTTGAACAACGAAGTCACACGACTGATCAAAAAGAAACCTGTCAATGCTATCAAAGCATCTCCAGCTGATCGCCCTGATGGCTTGGAGGAGCAGAAAGTACCTGTCGATGCTGTAATGCGTTATATCTGCCAAACAGGTGAGCTGGAAGAAGGTCGACGTCGTGCTACATACCCTGTGTGGTCTGTCAATGTTTATCGGATAGGACGGTCTGTTACAAAGCCTGGAGATCCTGTCCTATACTATCTTCAAGATAGGTCCGGGCCGTGGATTTGTCCGTGAAGATTTGTTGATCGTTCCCCACAACACCGAGTTCCCACCAAATCGGAAAAAAATAAAATAATGCAACATACAATTAGAGATATGGTATGCATATTTTTAACGATATATATAATGTCAGTACGTGCACACAACAAGTGTAATTGGCTACCGCTAGGTAAGAGAGAAACATGTGGAAGATCTGCTATGTATGATCAATGCTGGCAGCATCGAGTAGTGATTAGAAATGGTCAACGTCCAATAGTAACATGCCGTAAGTGTGGGGTTGGTGTTTATTATCAGACACAACTTTGCCGTGGTTGCGGTGGTAAAAGGGTTGTTAAAAAACTTATGCACATTGAAAAAAAAGCTGGAATGAACTTTCAAAAATTGCTTGCTGAATCTAAAAATGATGTATAACCATTCTGTTGCGAAACCCTATTAGAGGTATGATATGTTACATTATACAAATCAAGTCTGACGTCCTCTTAGAGATATATCATATCATAGTATACAAATCTGGTGCGACAACCTATTAGAGGTACAACATACCATAGTATACAAACCCGGTGCGTAACAGACCATGGCACACTGCTCTGATACGACAACCTATTAGAGATAAGATATACCATAATATACCAACCTGGGGTGACCATAGCACACTGCTCTGATACGACAACCTATTAGAGACATAACATACTATAGTATAGCAGTGTATGATGAATAAATTAAATTGAACTGCACTTAGAAGAGAGTGATAGGGGGTCTAGGCGTTGAGAAACTATGTAGTTCAAAACAATATCATCCTACTTGATGACCCATCAAGCAAAAGAGGAAATCATGTTAAAAACGATTACATAAATGCCATTATCGCTCATAGGTATATGCCAGCCGCAGACCGGTAAGACCACTTCCTGCTCCGAGAGCGCGAAGGCCTCTTCCTGCTCCTAGAGCGCAAAGACCTGCTCATGCGCCGAGAGCACCGACACCTATTCCTGCACGGAAAGAGCAAAGACCTGATCCTGCACCAAGGTTCAGACGGGCACCTGGGACTATTGGCTATTACCTCCGCAGTTGCCAGATTAATATCGCAGATGGTCACCGATTGGGCGCTGACCCGCTAGCTCTGTTGGACGATGTTCGTTCCGCAATTCACATAAAGGTAGCAGAAGAGGTTGGAGCCCTTCGCGGCTTAAAATTCCAGTTAGCACTCAGAGTGGGGCTGAAGAAGGACAACGTCTATGTAAAAACAAAATTTGCAAGTCCAGTATTTCGCAGCCATCAGATGGATGCTCTGCAAGTGGATGAGATTGATGCAGCGCTCAACAACGCTTTCCCATGCATGGTAGAATCTCTTGAGCAATGGACTCAGAGAGGGTCAAGATGGATGGTGGATAGAGTGGAGGACCTTTGGCTGAATATTGTCCGGGACCAACCACTACAAGGCGGATCCTATATCGGTTTGCTGAACGACTACAAATCCAAAAATTCTATCATCAATGTGAAGAACCATTATGATAACTTCCTGCGCTGGGCTCTCTGATCGACTGTTTCCAGCCAAAACAAATCCACAAAGATGCAGCAAGTATCATTCAAAAGACGGCTTAAGCTTTGAAGGAAGCTTAAAGAAAGGAAGGAAGCTCCAGCTCCACTCTCCGAAATCGGGATGGTCGAAAAATAAAACAATCTGGCTATTAAGGTCTTTAGTTGAGACTCAGGGGTGATTGTTCACAGACTCAGCAAACAAGACAAGAATATCGCCAGAATCAACCTTCTATTGATTGATAAAACATGTAAGTTGCACTACACGTGGGTCAAAAGCCTCAGCCGCCTGTTCTTTGATCAAAGTGCCAATCAAAGACGTAAGCACTACTGCGAGATGTGTCTGCATGGCTATTCCAGGAAAGACCTGCTCGAGGCCCATATACCTGATTGTATGGGATTGGTCAAAAGGCTGTACGTATTGACATGCTGAAAGAGGGTGAAAACAAGCTGTCCTTCCAGAACTAAAACAAGCATCTTCCAGCGCCCTACGTAATCTACGCAGATTTTGAGGCACTCACCTGTAAAATAGATAGTCCTGGATCTAACCCCGCACAATCCAATACCCAAAAGACTCAACAGCATGAAGCGTGTGGCTATGCGTATGTTGTGGGCAGGTGTGATGGTCGTACAGAACCTCACGTAGTACATCGAAGACCAAATGCAGCTGAGAAGTTACTTGAGGCTTTGCAGCAGGAAGAAACTAAGATCAAAGCAATTCTGGCAAACCGTCGACCTATGCTAATCACCAGAGAGGATTGGCGCACACACCGGGAGGCACAGGATTGTCATATATGTACAAACATCTACATGGTGACTCTGTCCGCGACCACTGCCATATCACAGGTGAGTACAAAAGTGCTGCGCACAATGCCTGCCACCTGAAGTTGCGCCTGAGCTTCAAAATAGCGCCAATCCCACTTGTGTTCCATAACCTGCGGGGCTGTGATTCTCATTTGATTAAACAAGCCATCAGCAAAGTGGAAGCCTCCTGCACCCCCAACAACATGGAGAAGTATATATCCTTCACCCTAGGTTAGCTGAGGTTTATCGATAGCGCACAATTCCTGCTTGCGTCATTGGATAAGCTGGTGTGGCTAACGACTCTGTTGATTTTTCGTATCACAAATGAATATGAACCGAATGATAAAAAGAGACAATTGTTATTGCGTAAGGGGATTTATCTCTATGAGTATATGGATTCCTAAGAACGGTTTGGGGAGTGCCTACCACCACAAGATGCCTTCTATAGCAAGCTTATGGATGAACATATCTCCAATGAGGATTATCAACATGCGCAGGAGGTTTGGGGGGGGGGGGCATTCGAATGTGATACTAGGGAGATAACCTGCGAACTGATGTGCTTCTACTAGCTGATGTCTTCGAGATATATCGGAAGACTTGCTTGCGGCAGTATCATGGTCTGGATCCAGCACACTATTATACAAGCCCTGGATTGTCTTGGGTGCACTCTTAAAATATACAGGTTTATAATTTAAGCTCTTGACCGACTATGACATGCACCTGTTTCTCGAGAAAGGCATGAGAGGTGGTATCTCCATGGTATCCAAGCGCTATGCCATAGTTAACAACCCCTACGTCTCAGGCTATGGCGATTCCAAGCCTAATAATCATATTCTCTACCTAGACGCAATTAACCTGTATGGTTGGGCGATGAGTCAAGCACTACCCACGGGTGGATTTGAATGGGTGGATGAGGTGCCCCCGCTGAATACGCTTTCTCCCGATGCAGAAAAGGGATACATACTCGAGGTGGACCTTGAGTATCTTCTAGAGCTACACGATGTTCACAATGCATACCCTGTCGCTCCGGAACTTATGAAGGTTCCGAAGCGGTGGTTGTCAAATTATCAGCAAGGGCTTTTAAACTCGTCAATTGATGATGAAAAGTTGGTTTCCAATCTCTGTGATAAAATACCGAAATTTGCAACTCTACCTCTTTCTAGATATGAAGCTGATAAAAATACATCGTATAATTCGGTTCGACCAAAGCAAATGAATGGAACCCTACATCAGAATGAATACGTGAACTTCGCAAGAAGGCTAAGACCAGCTTAAAGAAGGACCTCTACAAGCTGAAGAACAATAGCGTCTTTCGTAAGACTATGGAAAATCTGCGTAAGCGTGTAGACGTCTAACTCTGAAGAGTCTCAGAAGATGACAAGCTTCGCCGGTGGATAGCTAGCCCGCGTTTGCAAGGCATGTGGTATTTGATAACGATGTAGCTGCCCTACGCATACACAGACGTCAGCTGAATATGAAACACATGTGTGTCCTGGACCTGAATAAACATCTGATGTACGACTTTTATTACAACAACCTGAACGAGCAAGATGGGGAGCAGTGCAATCTTCTCTATACTGATACAGATAGTCTACTGCTTGAAATCCAAACCGAGGATGTGTATGCTGATATGAGTTCTGAGTCGCACCTTTATGACACGACAGACCACCCGCTCCACAGCACCGTGAATAAAAAGGTGCTTGGCAAAATGAAAGACGAATGCGCTGGAGTATACTCATCAGAGAGTATGTAGGACTTCAGCCAAAAATATATTCTATCTTGATGGAAGATGGAGGCGAGATCCGTAAAGCGAAAGGTGTTACAAAATATGTTGTGAAAAATTACATACCACATCGATCAGTACATAGAAGCACTATATGACAGCAAGACCTTTCGTCGTGGTATGAATTTATTGAAAAGTGAACGCCACATTGTAGATGGTCGTGATGCGAATTAATACAATTTCACTGTTACCTTTTGATACCAAGCGCTGGATTGTGAGTGGATCACCCACTACCATAGCCTTTGTCTACAGAGATTAAAAACAGCCGAAACGATCGGATACAAATAAAAAAAATATAAAAAAAATACAACTTTACCCGAAAAAAATAGAAATGCCCGAAAGTGCGCTAGAAAAAGTAAAAATATGAGAAAACATAAAAATTGTGATGGAATCAGCCCTTTACAAAAATGAAATGCCCGAACAAAAGTAAAAATGCCCGAAAGTACGGTACGCTATAAAAAGTACAAAATGCAAAAAAAAAAAGAAGAAAAAAAAGTGTGCTGGATTCAAAAATAAAAGACCTAAATAGAAACACCTGAAAGTGTGTTATAAAAAGGTAAAACGAAAAAAACATAAAAAGTGTGCTGGACCCAGCCAACGAAAAAAACATAAAAACTGTGCTGGACCCAGCCTTTTATATACTACTACCTATAAATTGATTGGCGGAGTTATATAGCGGAAACGCATCACATTCCAATCAAAACCGTAGACGTTGCAATTCAGCGCGGAAAGTTTTATTGGCACTAGGCTAAGTGCGACAGTTCTATTGCGCTTGCCTTGAATAAGGGCACCGTCTATGCCGTAATGATCAGTTGGTGTAAAGTACAAGTCTCATTTTTAGTAAGACCGTTGTAATTATGTCAAATTCAGAGAGATAATGGTGCGCCGATTAGCAAATTAGAATAATACTACCACAAACAATTTTTCAACATGGCGGCTTCCGTCTTCCAAAAGAGAGCTCTGTATTATTGCAGTTTTAGAAGACATACTATCATCAGAAGTAATATAGTGTATCGCTTAAATTACCTCCACTGCTTTAGTAAGAGAGACGCATTATGCAAAAAACAGAGATTATGGTATGACAGACAGATATATTTCATTCAATTTCAATCAAGGTCATTAGTAAGGCCCGGGTTAGGCCTAACGCTAACTTGTCTATCAATACATTAATAGCCTACGCGACTTTACACTTCAGTGATCTCGATCTCACGGTAAATACGCGACTTCAAACTTTCAGTTACCTGGAGGTCAGTTCGGTTCACACTGCACATGTCACAGTAATGCATAGGACAATAATAATTTATGGGGTGACCAACCCTTCTTAGCCCTTGGTAGAAAATCCATCGTTTGTATATCTCATCGAGAAAAAAAAGAACATACTGTGGCTTAGTTATATTTAATAATTTATAAACAAAGAAGGGAATCTCCAGTAAATGTGAAATGAGTCAAAAAATGTAATTAAGATTCGCAAGTGGTAAAAAAAAAAAGAAGGAATTTTCATATAAGGTTCGAAAGGCGCGTTAGAAAGTGACCTACCTTTTTATATATATGCATGAAGTATATAGGTTGCCATAATGCTAGGAAAACCTGTGGGCCTACCTGCAGCTGTAGAGCAAATATTTGTTGTCATGGCACTTATGCTGTACGGTAGTCCCTCAGTAATGTCGATTTGTTAGCGTTAGGGTTAGCCCTACCCTAATCTAACCTTTCCAGAGATTTCTTTGTCATGTTAAGGCAAATACGCTTCTGTAGCTAGGCTATCCTTAATACAGTGTGCGTCTCAATGGGCATTTGTTGTATGGAAATAACTGTTGGCATTACTTAATGGGCATTCGTAGTATGCAGTTTGTACATGTAGTAACTCAATGGGCATTCATATTTCTGTGTGTGTTTTAATGGGCATTCATTTTAGTATCACTTATACATGGGCCTGGACGTGTTATCATCGAACATCATTTGTCCCAGCATGGGTTCTTACCTAAGAGTAGACTGAGTAAGAGGTCTTGTGTTTCTTATTTATTAGGGTTTCTGAAAATATAATAATAAGCCGAAAATGCATACGCGGGTAGTATTTTCGGAACCGGGCAACAACACAGAGGAATCTGAGGCTATGATGACATCACAACTGGTCTGATTTCTGTCGTTTCTACACAAATGATACAAAACTTTAAACTTGAGTATCTCCTTACTGGATTAAGTTTTTTGAACGCTTTCTTCACCATTTTGTTTCTTCTGAAGTCCTCTTTTGTATAAGATAAACATGCTTGACCACTAAACTAATCCTTTAAGTCTCACTTAAGAAAACGAAAAACATATTTTGTGGTAGGCCCCTAGAGTGATTATTTCTTACCAAGGTTGAGGTAATGTAAGTCATGTAGACTTGTTGCCTTTCTTTTACAGATGATGGCTTGCAGTCTTGCAGACAGATTTTGTGAACACTTCAACCTTGTAGTGGGCAAGGGCCAGCAGTTACAGGCAGTCAGGGTTAAACTTTAACAAGTGATCATTCCAAAAGGCATTATATGCATGAATCTCGCATGAATATGTCCACTATAGGGCTCACTCGAAATAAAAATCCATAGGGGGAACTATCGTTACGGTCAATACAGTAGCAAAAGACAATTTTTTGTGATTTGGACAAAAGTTGCACATACATGTACCTCAACTGAAAACTCCCAGAAATGTAATTATTGTCTGATTTGTCATGATACATCAGCGAAGAAAAAAAAATCACGCTCCCCGGAATGGCTGAAAACGAGATGTTTTAGGAAAAATGACATTGACATTGTCAAAAAATAATTTTTGTGGAATAGGTACTTTCATAGCGTAATGTGAAGGCCAGATTTTTTCTACAAAAATACCATGTTTTCAGCCATTCCTGGGTGTGGATTTTTTATTTTTTTTGGCTGAAATATGATGACAAATAAGATATTAATTAGATTTCTAGAGGTTTTCAGTTGAGATATGTGCAATTTTTGTCGAAATCACAAAAATTTGTATTTTCAACTATTGACTGTAACGATAGTGCCCTTATGGATTATTATGAGCCTTATACATAGCTATGGGCAAAAAAAAAGGGTGTCCACTATAGGCCACACTTGAAACACCAACTATAGGGTCTTTAACGTTAGGCTCCCTATGCGGTACCCACCATTTCCATGGGAAATTCATTCCTACAAAAATGTCTCTGCCTACTTGTACTTGTGACGCCCAACAGTCACGAGAGGGATTCCTTGGACACCCGATTTTTGATTAAAAAAATCTACCCACCTGAATGCCAAAATTCCCAGCTATTTCGGAGCAAGTTTTGTATGTCTGTTGTCGTTAATGATCCTTCACAAATGGAGTGTGCTTGAAAAAAGCTTCCATTTGAGTGTTATGTAAAATCCATTGAACGGTCATTTCAACTGTGATTGATCCGAAAATGTTTTAAAATTGACAATCAGTTGTATGTTAATATTGATTTGTCATTTCTAAACAGTTTTCATAGCAATCAACAGTTAATACGACCATTCAACAGATTTGGTGTAACACTCAAACGGCAGGTTTTTTCAAGCCCATACAGATAATGTTGTATCATCAACGTACATATCAATTCGACCATACTTTATTGCACTGGGAAGGTCATTTATAAAAATAGTGAATAGTAATGGTTCTAAGATCGAGCGTAGTGGTACACCAACTTTTATTCGACTGGGTTTAGATGATACATTCTTAATATTTGTACCCTTTGTTTCCTGTTTGATATGAATTGAACCATTTTAAAGCACCTAAATGTACTTTAAGTAAACTTTGTATCAAAGTAATTCAAGGCCATTTGTCATCATTTAAGTGGGGAGATGTACATTTAATTCCAGCTCAATGGTTTATCTGGCTACATGTACATCAGTATTTGCATATATTTCAAAAGTAAATATTGTTCAAAAAATGCTTCAGACTTCACAACTATTAGAAATTAAATTATTTAATATCGCTGAAAGAGAAACAAAAAAAATATCTTAACAATTAGTAGTGCTAAATAAGGCAAACTTTACACTATCAAGTTGGGACCAACCCTCTTCTGCACAATCACAATCGTATGGAGGATGTTGTCACCCGCATCCGCCTCGGTCACTCCTTTCTTACCCACTCTTTTCTCCTTTCTGGCTCTCCTACACCTGTCTGCTCTACTTGCAACACTGATTTCTTAATCAAGCATATCCTCTTAAACGGTCCCTTATTTCAAAACTTGAGATCTCTTCTCTCCTCCTCCATTTCCATTTCTGATCTTTTCAAGAACAATCCCTCCGACGACATCATCTCCTTCCTCTGCAATAGCAACTTATTCCACTTAATCTAACCCTTACCCACACTCCCTTCCTTTTCTATCCTACCATCCTATTCCCCCTTCCTTTTTCTTACCTCTATTTGCTTCTTTGTTATACATACCATACTAACTCTTGCATATTAGGTTCACCCTCTAATGGCACATTTGACTCTGACTGTTACGGTGCTGTTAAACAACAACAAACAACAACAACTAAATAAGGCAATGCGTAGTTTGTTTGGCAACTCTATTCATCCAATCAAAACCTCTAAATTCAAATGAAGTATATGATTCAAATAAAGTATATGAATTTGCAAAATGACAAACTGCCTTTAATAATAAAAAAATGATGGAAGTCAGTTAATAAACTAAAACGTACTGTAAAGAACTAAACTAAGATATAGAATAACAACAAGAAATAAAATCAACATTAGAATTGACAATCAGTAGTTTGTTAATACTGATTTGTCATTTGTCATTTTAACACACCATTTGCGGCAGATCGTTAATGACGACAGAGGTAAAAAACTTGCTCCAAAAAAGTTGGGAATTTCAGCATACATGAGGTGTAGTGATGTTTAAAAATAAAAAAATTAGGTGTCAAAGGAATTTTATCTCGTGACTATTGGGAGTCATAGGTATGGGTAGGCTAGGGCATTTTTGTAGGAATTAATTTCTGCGGAAATGGCGGGTACTGCATAGGGAGCCTAACGTTAATGACCCCTATGGTTGGTGTTTCAAGTGTGGCCTATATCAGGCTGGTTCATGAATCTAAAATTATACTGCCATGTGTGTGTTTTCATATTGAGAAAGAAAATCACAGAAAATCCCAAACTATATTTCATAGTAATAAAAATTCATTGTTTTTAATTTACTTGTAATTTAGGCCATATTTACTTGTAATTTAGGCCCTATTAACTTGTAAATTAAGCCCTATTTACTTTTAATTTAGGCCCTCTTTACTTGTAATTTAGTCCCTATTTACTTGTAATTTAGGCCCTATTTACTTGTAATTTAGTCCCTATTTACTTGTAACTTAGGCCCTATTTACTTGTTATTCAGGCCCTATTTACTTGTAATTTAGGCCCTATTTACTTGTAATTTAGGCCCTATTTACTTGTAATTAAGGCCCTATTTACTTGTAATTTAGGCCCTATTTACTTGTAATTAAGGCCCTATTTCCTTTTTTTGGATGAATAAAATCATAATAAATTATTTTATGTGAGGGCACCAGATTCGGATTACCCTATGGATACTGTGCTGAAGGTAAGCAGTCTTAATCTGACCAACTTTAACTCCCAATTTTTTCACAGACAACATTTAGGCTTAAGACAACAAGTATCTTCAGTGCACGCAAAATCCTTTTCATACTTCAAACAAAAGAAAATACAACATTAATTTGCTAAACCGCACATAAGGGACACAAATCAGGTAGAAAACCATTTGGTCTACATGTTTAGTGTGTAAGGTATCACATGATCAGAACTTCTGTACCGGATTGACCTTGAGGTCACTGAAAGTGTAAAGTTGCGTATTTGGTACAGAAGTTCTGATCACGTGATACCTTACACACTAAACATGCAGTCGAGATGGTTTTCTACCAGATTTGTGTTCGTTATGTGCACTTTAGTAAATTATTTGTTGCGATTTCTTTTGTTTGAAGTATGAAATGGATTTTTCATGCACTTTAAACACTTTTTGTTGTAGGCGTTATTGTTGTCTGTAAAAAAATGACAGAAATAAAAGTTGCTGAGATTAAGATTGCTTACCTTCAGCATAGAAGCCATTGGGCAATCTGAATCTGGCGCCCTCACATAGAATAAATTATTACAATTTTGTTTATCCAAAAAAATGAAAGATAAATTAGAAAGTAAAGTTTGGTATTTTCTGTGATATTATTTCTCAGCATGGAAACACAAACTTTGACAGTAGAATTTTAAATTCATTAACGAGCCTGATATAGTGGACGAATTCATGCAAGATTTGCTGTTTGAGCCCACAAAGTTGCATTTACCACAGAGGACACGGATAAATTTTGTTTCATTAACAATCAGAAAGCTTTGCATTTAATCACTCTGCCACAAAATAGGTTTTTGGTGTTTTTAGGTGAGACAGAGTTATTGATGATTTTGGAAGGCTGACACGTCCAGGTCTGATGCAATACTGTGCAGTGCAAACGAATGTTACCGGACTGATCTTAAGGTCACTGAAAGTGTGAAATTGTGTATTAGTAAGATAAACACTCACTACTCACTAGGCACTACTTGCAGTACTGAGTGAGGTATTGCACCCTCGAGTCTTAAAACCATTCTGACAGCTACACATTAAATGTAATTATGAAATGAAAAACTTTCTCAAAACTGACAAAAGTACTAGTTATGATTTTGACTGATGTATGTTCCTGGATTATTTTTGGAAATATGATGGAGAATTTTTTATTTAGTCAATGGCAAATTCCAAATCTGGTTCATTCAACTGCTCCCATTTCAAAGAATGATGGTGAAGTATCGAAAGTTAACAAAAGAAAATTAGTCTGTTTTGTCTTTGTACTCTAATATCACAAATTTTTGAATACTTTGACATTTTAAACTTTTTGTTATTCTTATGGTTCATCTTCTGATTAAGTGGCCAATCTTGAAAACATGTAGGTTATGCTGGAGATCTTTGCCGTGGAGCGTGATCAGTTTGAAGAATTTTGGCATACTTTTCCCACCAATTTGTAAAGAAATACATTAAAAATTACAATTACACCAGCACTACTGGCATAAAAACCAAGATTCTTAACTTTTCTGGTGAAAATCAAGAAAACAAACATTCCAGTGTGGCTTGGTGGTATAATCTGCGTCTTCCTGACCATGAGGTCGTAGGTTTGAGTCCAGCTCTGAGATCAAAATTGTGGTCTAGTTTTAATCATAGACCTAAAGTGTTGTGCATTACACACGTACTAGATTGGCATCTGCTATAGCTTAGTGTCTATGCTCCATAAAGGAGTCTTGCCGAGTTCCTGTCAGGGAGGAACATTCAGCAAAGCCATATATGTAGCTTCAGTACAGGTCCACAACAAAATTGCACAGAATTGTGTGAAACAGGTGACTGAAGATTGTTTGATTATTATTTATTAGGGTTTACCATAGAAATACTTTCTCTCACTAGAAAATATTTACGTTGAGCTAAAGATCTTCAAAGTACAGCCAGATTCACTTAATTCTTGCATATCTTTGATCACATGATTGTCCTTGTGTTAAAAACAAGTACGAGTTGCAAATTATACTAGGAGTTCAAGACCAACACAAACTTGTCTAGGCTAGTATGGATTTCATGTAATGTACCTGTATACTTCTTTTTTTCAGGCTATGGGAGAAAAATTGTTACCCTTATGCTATCACATCAGTAACAAGTGCATGGAGACTACCAATAGATGAAATTCAGTGTGCTGCTTTTAGTTTAGACATATCAAAGAGATATTCAACAAAACCAGACTCATCCAGGACAAATTCTCCTAAACCCACAGGAATTATCAAAAGAACTTTGAAATTTTTCAATGATTTAGCAGAAGCTATCCTATTGAGGATATCTCCAAAACTACATGGACTTTACACACAGTTTATTCATGGTAAGTATCATGGAGCTACAATCATGGTCTAAGGTAGTTGGGACAAATCCCTTCAGTGTTGGTCAATGTTGAATGTCCCATTTTACTCTCTTTTTGCAAAGTGCACAACATTGAATCAGGATAGGTGGGGGAAAATGCAGTTTAAAACTGGAGTGATTTAGTCCCAACAATTTTGGCCGCAATGTAGTTTGTGAGTGTCAAAAGTTAGCCGAAGGCTTCTTGTACACTGTACAGTTAGCATTAGTTTAGTGGTTATATTTTTCCATGTGACATACATGTAGAGGATGTTGTACACAAACAGAACTGAATAAACTTTTTTCCATGTTTTTTCTCCCCACAAGAGAAAAGAATTTATCATATTGGAATTTGTTTGAAAACGACTTGTTGTTAAAAATATATGTTTTTTTAAAGTATGAGGTCACACACACTCTTGCTTTCTTTCATCTTATTGAAAATTAGATTAATCAAATGGCATAAATCATTGTCAACGATTGAAACATACTTTCAAGGTTTTCTCATATCATAAATAGTATTTTAGTACATTTTATAATATTTTTGTTTGACATATCGATTGTCGCGATATCGCGATATTTTTCCCATTACATGAAATACGTCTCTTGTGACATATCGCGATACCAAAAAACTAATAGTAATACTCAACTAAGAAATTTTTGCGCAACTAGGCTAGGCTACTTCGTACGTTACAATTCTAATGTACGGTACTAAATCTAAAAGTCAAGTTTAGGCCATTAAAAACGTGCAAAATAATCGTGAAACATAAAAACTACTAATTAAAAATCGTGCTCCGTCAACACACACTGGCTCGGGCCTATGTAAGTTGGCAAAAAAACAAAAAAATTAGTCCACAATGTGCCACTCAAGCTCTCACTTTGATGATTCACGGTCACGTTGGCTGAATTACCAAACACGTGCATGATGCGTACGCGTGATAAACGTAATAGTCACGCGATCACGTTGTCTACTGCATTAGATCTGCAAATCATTTTTTCTTGCGTTCATCATATCATGGAGTAAATTGTAACTCTATTATCATAAAATGTTAGTGATATTGACAATTTGTGTCGGAGTCAGTTTTCTTGAAAAGTATAGCGATACTACAATATATCGCGATAGTTTTCTCCAGAATAATCGATACGTAATAGAGCCGTGTCGTGACAACACTAATATTAACAGACAAAGAAGTAGATTAAAATGTACAAAATTTCCAGAAAAGTTTCAAAAAATTACATTGACTTTAGAGGAATATGAGTTTTGGATGTCATTCTCGCCTGACACCTATCATTTGTACATAAAATCCTTAGAATGATTATTCTTGATCATCTCTTTGGGTAAAAACATATTTCTTATTGCTTTCAATATCCTCTTAGTAAATAAGATGAACATCAATGACTACTAAAGTTATGCTTTGAAATTTAATAGTTACATCAAAATGAATGTAGACAAATTGACAGACTAAACAATCAAAAATACTAATAATGGAAATTGTAACGGATAGTTATTGTGTTATTTCTGTTACAACCCCCTCCCCTCCCTAATTTGATGTCTTTATAAAGGTAATTGAATGGATCATGCATTTTCATTTGATATGACAGATGACAATAAGATATATAATAATTTTGTATTTCTGTGATATCATCATCTTGTAAAGAAAAAGCTTACCACTGGAAAGGTTTTTGTTTGCTAAGATAATTTTCAGCCTTTTTTAGTGATTTTTATAATATGGCATAGTGTGCTGTGACTTCAGTAAAGTTTACACAATGTCATTGTCATCATAAAGTGCAATAGTAGGTCTATAAATTTTCTTCTGTGCAGGGTCAAGGACATTCATACTGGACCTGAAATATGTAAGGGCATTAAACGTAAGGATGAAAAACGAGAAGTTGCAGTTGCAAGACCTCAACTGGAAGGACATATTTATTAAAGATGAGGTAAGAAAAGGTTGCCCAGTTTCATTCCGCTAAAGTTGGAAAACCTTGCAAAATTATTCATACCGAGCTTTGTGGGAAATTTACAATTTTTAGAGGGAAATAAGTACCTCATGATCAAAGTGCTTCAGTGGAAATAAGTCAAAAATGTCCCTTTTCCAGCAAATTACAATTATTAAGGGCTGCTTATTTCACAATCAACCTTGTCTCCCTGTTGTCAGGGCTCTTGCTAAAGGAATACTGCACAGGTTTGATAAACACCAGAGGGAAGAAAAGTACCAAACATGTTGTGTACAGTACATCTTCATTCCCCAACTGCCGTTTTTGGCTTTTTTCGGCGGCCCAGTGAAGAAAAAAAATTGACCATCGTTGACCTTTAATGTCACTCATGCACAGTATATATGAATATTGAGTGGATAAATTGTTTACAGAATTAAGATAGTAGGTCTCTAAACCTTGGGAATGACCTTGTGGAACAATTTTTTTAGAAAAAAATATTATTCTTTGAAATTCTCTGATATCTCATTTTTATATTCGTATGTAATGCTAAGATGTTTGTTTTTTCTTCTGTTGTTTTTAAGCAAGGATTTGAAAACGTCGTTTTAAGCATATTTGAGCAATTAACTGTGTCAAGTATATGGAGCCACAATACAGTTTCAGAGGGGTGTCTCATTTAAATCTGAGAGTGAGACATAGGGGTGATAATCTGAAAAGAAAATCAAGTGATTTTAGATGGAATGAACCAAAAGCAGTTTTCCAACTCTTCATCATCTTTCAAGTATTTTGCCTCTTATTGAAATCTTCTGTCATTTTTATTTTGCTTCTTTCCTCTACAATAGATCAAAAGAGATTTAGGAAAGGTTCTACCGACACTGGTTGTTGCAATGTTGCCTATGGCATTCTATGTCGTCTTACCTATAGTGTGAGTAAAGAATTTTGAAAGTACTATACTTGTCTTGTGAATATTCAAGTTTTTTTAAATGGGAAAACAGCCTTAGATATTTTTGTGCTTACATAATTTCAGTCATTGAAAATGGTCAGAAAGACTTTTTGAGTAAGAAATTGATTAGAGATATGATGCAGGTTCAAACCTCCTTTGTCAGGATTGGCAGCGTTCCTTCAAAGGAGCATGTTACAGGATAATTTACTTAAGAAAACAAACAGTTCTGCACTCTCGTACTTCCAAAAATTTGCACTCATAAATTTTCACAATAAGTCTCAAAAATTGTAGAAACTTTAAAAATGGCTGGTTGCGATAAAGATTTCATTGCTATTTGCATATAAAGGCATATTTGGAACATATGTTATTTGAAACATATGTTATTTGGAACCTATGTTATTGGAACATATGTTATTTGGAACCTATCTTATTTGGAACATATGTTTAAACGAAGCTTAATGTTGCCTCTAATTCATGTCCTTAGACTGTTCACTAGTGAGAATTAGAAAACACATTTCAGCTGTGTTAAGAGAGCCAAGTTTGCTGTGCTGTAGAAAATATGAGCTGATTTTGAGAAACTTATTTAACTTCCAAAATAGTAGTATCTTTATTTGATAATTAACATTGGAAAGAATAGTAAGAATAAGGGCACCTTTTGATTAATTGTCTTGATCATTTTCTTGTAGATTTGCATACCCAAGACCCTTTCTGTCAGACCACTTCTTTAACAGGGACCAACTCCGGGACCAATGGTCAAAAGTTCATCAAAGAAGGGAAGCCCAGTATCCTACAATTCTAGCATCTCTGAAGAAGAAAGCCAAGAAACTGAAGGAGAGAGACGTCTTAGAGGAAGTGCTCAATAAGGTGAAGAAGCAGCAGGTGATTACTTCAGAGGAGATTCTTGTCTTGAGACCACTTTTCCAAGACAGACTAAGACTGAGGAAGTTGTCACGATCACATCTAGTAAGTATTGTGCTCTGTTTTTGTTGTGACGTGAACCAAGGAGTGACCTCTGAAGAATGTTGAAGTTCAATTATAGCAGTAAAGTTTATTGCAGCATGAGCCAAGAGCTTCATATGAACAATGTTGAAGTTTAAAGATCTACGGAGTGCATAGATGGAGCTTATTATTGATAGAAATTATAGAAAATATGCTACATGTATAAACGATGAAAATACACAAATAAATCACCACCATCAAAGTTGGTTACAAATTGATCAATTTGCAACATTTTGAATTTTAGAGCCTTATTATCACAAATTATGCAAATTTTATTGTAATTTGTTGTTATATAAAAGCAAGAAAACCTATGAATTGTCTTATGTTAACCTATTGTTTTCAAATTCTTCACCGCCGTTCTTTGAATGGGAGCAGTTGAATATGAACATGAGATTTTGAATTTCCATTATACCCCCTATAAAAAGTTAGCAGGAGAAAAAACTTGAAATGATTTTCAGTGACTGAAATTTAAGACAGAAATTTAAAATTTACATAAAAGATTTTGAGCTGTCCTCTCTTTCATACATGACAAATTTTGCAGTGCAAATGTATCCTGCATATATTTTCTTCTTCCTGTTCCTGCTTTGTTATTGTAAGAGTGTCCCGAGAGCGACTTTAATTGTTTTTCCACCTCTTTCTTACATGTATGTTCACACATTCTTTTTCTTTATACCAAGTTATGCGATGGCTGTTTACTTCTAAGTTTCTTCAAATTCATCATGGGTATGCTCTGTTGAGCTAATCTATTCTTCTAATTAGTTTGTAATATGTTTTATGTTAACCAGTTATGTTTGAGGATATAGTCCACAGTTTGTATTATTATAATAAAGTTTTGGTTTTGACACTGGAGGACAATAAAGACCAGCAGAGTAGCATTGCCAATAGTTGATTGTCTGTGTTGATATCTTACCTAGAGGACATGTCTGTACATTTCGTCCTGTATTGTTGTGTGCATACATGCCTTGTAAGTGTAAGTACATTTCCACACTTTCTAGAGGGTAACAATAAAGGTAGCCTTTACAAGTTAGTCCTTCCCATAGGAAATAATTAGGAAACAAAGTTATGAGAAATAGTTGTAGGCTTTGCCAGTTGGAATATAATTGATGGTAAATTATATTTGACTTACTTTCATAGCTAAATTTCTGCATGTGAAGAACATACCTTTGTTGAAACCAGAGAGACGACCTAGAATTTTTAATTTGTTTTAATCCCCTGAGATAATAACTTGCTATTTGGTTCAGTGGTAGAGGGCATTGATACTGTTCAGTTGAGCATGATTGGGGAATTGTGTGCATAATATTTAGCCTATTTGCATAACAATGAAAATATTTGTGTATGTGGTATCTCTTGAATTAAAGTGGGTATGATGATTTGCTCAAACAAATGATCATACAGTATATGTAAAGAGCATTGTTCACACTTAATGGTGAGGTATAGGGTGCATTTGCTGCAATATGTTTGTTGATCTGAGATACAAAATATATGGTGTATGACTTACTAACTTCACATTTCTAGTTTTGTTATGATATTGATATTCCTGACATGAATAGCAGTCAAAATGTTTTTGTCTTGCCATGAATAAAGTAGCAAATAAAAGTTTCCTTTCTTCTAAAGAATGTTAAACTAGGGGTTTGAGAAATATAATCAATAAGCAGAATGTGGGGTAGAAGGTGACATGATGATAAAGTAGCTGAAGGAAGTAGGATGAGGTCATGTGGGACAGGGTGGAATTGTATGTAGGGCAGGGTGCGGTGGGATGTTGGTTAGGATGTGTTGGCATATTAGACAGGGTTTATTGGCATGTAGAACAGGGTGGGTTGGCATGTGGAACAGGATGGGTTGGCATGTGGAACAGGGTGGGTTGGCATGTGGAACAGGCTGGGTAGCCATGTGGGACAGGATGGAATGGCAGGTGGTAGGATGTCATGTGAATTTCAGTTGTGATGGCATGTGGGTCATACAAATGGTGGAATGACATACAGTATCTGGTTTTTGGGTGTGATTGCATGGAGTAGAGATGTGGGATGACATTTTGGACAGCTTGGGATGAAATGTGGGACAGTCTGGAATATGCATTATTAGCGGTAAGGGGATTTGTATCATTTTCATTGTCTAGTTTGTCATACGTCAAGCAATATTGTTTTGCATAATTTTATTTTAGTGGTATTGTACATTTTTCATGTTGCTTGACACACATATTTTCTTAAATTGGAAGTTGTATTACAATCCATGATGTAGTTCTGGGAATGTGTAGGGACTGGGGGAGGGTACAGGTTGGAAAGGGGGTTGAATAGCATTCTTCAATGACATTGGCAAGTCAGGGCCTTCTCTTTCTTTCTTATTCAATTGATAGAACTAAAAGAGGTGTTGTAGTTGTAAAGACTGCTAGGTTTTACATGTTTTCTGGGTGAGGTAATCTTGAGCTTTTTTTGTCTTAAAATATCTGGGAAAACTCAAAGATATTTTGAAGCTTGTAGTGCAAATGAAAATGTAAGTGCATTTTTCAAAGCTCAAGTAATTTGAAATCATCTGCCCCTGCTACCCTATTTCTGTATATACTTCCCTCTAAAAGCCCATTCTCTTTACTAGCTTTGAATAGTCCAGTATACTGTCCTTTCAACAGTTCTTGTTATACATTTTGTTGAAAGAATTATTACTGTAAATATTCTTGTTAAATTTTTGTGTTAAAAATGAAACTTTAGTCAAAGAATGAAAAATTAATCAATTAATAAACTAAGAAACACTATTGACTTCATTAAACTCTGTATAGCAATATACCACTATACTATTTTAAATATTTTATTTTTATCAAGCGTATACATGAGATTTTAATTTTATTTTAATGGGGATAAAATCTTCCACATTCCAGGTTGCCTTGTGTAAACTTCATTCTGTGCTGACGTTCTTTTTGCCGTCATGGTTTCTGTGTATGAGACTGGATGGCAAGTTTCAGGTTCTCTTTGCAATGGATGGTGCTCTCCTAAGAGACGGCATCACCGAACTTCAGGAGGAAGACCTGGAGAAGGTTTGTGTTTTTAATTTCAATTACGAGAAAAAGTGCACTTCAGTCAAAGTAGTAATTAACCTATCCAGGTTTCCAAATAGGCCACGCTTACCATTGCAACGCGGTGACTATGTTGGGCAAAGAAACCTCAAATCCGCAATGGTGCATTACCAATGCGAGATGTTCGCGAGGCCTGCCGCAAGCTTTGATTCATTTATGGCACTTCTCCGGATCTTTAGAGATTTTAGCAAAAAACGATAAGCAAAATTCAGTTTGCTAGCTGTTCTGGATAACAGCAATCAGATTTAAAAAGCCCGCAGCGGGCTTGTAAGCTCAATTTTTGTTCACCAATGTGCCGTCACTCAGTCTTGTATGTGCAGAAATTTGTTTTGTAAAGTAAGTTACATCGACTACATGAGCGTGAGCTGTTAGTTAGCTGTACTGTACCAGTACCACGTAGGATGTTTGCCCCCACGTAGTTACGCAGATTTTGTTGCTAGGTAAATTCATGCGGTGATTGGTTAAAACAAGCTGCCAATCATTAAACCCAGAAAGGTTAATTGTGTCTTGAGTTGAGTTGGCATGAGAGTGTATTGTGAATGACAAAAATCATAATTAACGCTTTGCATTATGACAAAAATAAACATTTCAACAAATTTCAAATCAAAATTTATCATGAAATTGTTAGAAGTGAGAAAAGGTAAAAACTGACACATGTCCATATTTAATATGGCAGGGCTCAAGGGGCTTTAGCCTATTTTCAGGTGAGCGTAAATTCATACAAATTCATTCATTTAAGCTTAGGCACTATGCTAATTGTTTAACATTATATTGTTTCCCAACCTCATTAGCCCCTCCAATATGTTGAATGCTCCTTAGCCCTTTATATGTTATATACAAAAAAATTATGACTTGTGTTTTTTTCTTTTTGTGTATGTATTAAACAAATTTAGCGCAATAAGATTAGTTTTGTTATTTTTAAACACCTGGAAAAAATGTGCCAAGGAAACTAAGATTGAATCTGAATAAATAGGTAGTTTTAATTTTCACATCTCTTTCCTACTTTGAAACTCTATCTAGCCAAAATTGTACTAAACTAGGATTTCACCAAATCTTACACATCTGTTTCCAGCTCTGCCACCAAAGAGGGTTCCGCGTGAGTGATATCGATGCTGATGTCTTGCGTGAATGGCTTCAACTCTGGGTACAGATATCATCAAGGCTGAAAGGTATGGGTTTGTTTTTTTCTGTTAGCTTCTCCACACCTGTTTTAAAACCTTTTTTTAGTTTTTTTTTGTGACTTAAATCAGAAGGCTGAAATGTATGCATGACAAACAATTAACATTTTTCAGTGGCTGTGGGAATTTTTCTTTGAAGAATTACCATATTTCTCTTATTTTTCTGTAGAGGTTCTCCTCAAAACAATTTCATTTCGGCTATGTTTGTGCTGTGATCTCAACCTATTAAGTTTTTGGTACTTTTACAACCAACATATCCAATGTATTTCTTTTGTTTACATTTATGTGAATGTAAAAATGAACAAATTCAATTAAATAAGGAGCAAGATTTACATGGTGGTGCTAAAAAATTGATTGCATGTAAAATGATGATTATGAAGCAATCTTAGTCTCAATTTAGAAAAAACAAGATATAGTATTGTAGATATTGAAGAGAACTTACAAAACTTTCCTTTGAAAAATTTATGATGCTGTGGTTTCAAAGCATTCCGTGAATGTTTTAATATTTTCTGTAAATGCAAATAAAATTCTGTGAGTAGTCTCGTTTGCCACTTTTTATGTACCCATACAAATCATTCCTAAACCATTCTTTGTCTATTGTTGCTCATTGCAGAGGACAAATCGTTGTACCTTCATCTTGCAGTATTTTTCGCAGCATTGAGCAACACTACATCTTCACCGAAGTGAGATTTTGAAGAAATGTTCACTTGCCAAGATGACCCACAATTCATCTTGCTGACTCAGGTTTTCTTTCAACTCTTTGGTTGGCATCTAATTCTTGACTAGATGAAAAAAAGAGGATTTTTTCGGTTCAAATCTTGTTTTTATTCAATCCTCTCCTTTTGTGTAGTAGGTCAGACATGCAGGAAAGTCTTTTTGGCTTGACAGTATTTTACCTAGTTGCTATAAACAGAGGGCAGGGAAACGATTTTCAAGAAAATAGGCCTTTTTTTACATTTGGAATTTTGACAAGAAAATTCAAGACAGAAATCTAGAAGCATATTTGGTGAAACAGGGTGTATTGAAGTAGGTATTTATGGTTATTCTGGCTATTTGGGCCGGAAATGCAACAAAGAATTTAAGATTAGAATGCATGTTTACATGCAGCATGACATACTTTCTGTTTGTATGGTTGGTGTCACACTGTGAAGGGCGTGTGGATGTGTGGAGGCAACAGTAGTTCAATTGATTAAAGTGTTATTTACCAATAAAATAGCAACAATCTCATCAATATTTTTTTCAAAGAATGACCATTTAAAAGTTTTTAAACTTTTTAGGTGTTATTATTCAAATTTGTCATATTAGATTGGGCGCCTTGGCATAGCTATCTTCATGAATGGTGGGTGTGAGGTGATTGATAACTGGTATGCAGCTTAAAGTTTTATTGTAATAGCTTTGTCTTTCGGTCCAAGTTTTGCAAGTTCCTCTTTATCCATCCATGAATTACTGTTATCATCCTACAAATAGTTATGTCTTCTTAGTTCCTTGAACCATGACTGTCCCATGCAAAATAAAAATCATTTAGCATCTCATCCATCCGATTTTAGTGTGTACATTCGTATGCGTTTAACATCTTCCTATGGTAGAGAAGTTGGTTTGCATTAATTGGTATTGGAATGTACATGGAGGGCATATGACAAGTCTTTTGATACAATGTTCTCATATAAGTGAAAAACAGAAATAAAATTGTCACTATTTCAAAGATGTATTACTTGGGGTGGGAGGAGGGGGTGGGGGAAGTTTCTGAGAAACAGTGCAGCTGTATCTTCAGATCTGCTCCAAGTCTGACTATATTTTAGCAGCTCCCGGCAGCTGTAATGGTACATCCCAGAATTGCCATACCTTCCCCAGATATGTAGGACCAGGATCTTACTTGTCTTCAAGTAATAATAAATAATAATAATACAAATGATTTATAATGCGCACATATCCACTCTGAAGAGCGCTCAAGGCGCAAGTAAGATAAAAACAAACAAAAAAATAATTAACAAAAGCACAAAAAAACAAAAACTATCCAGAATCATTGAAAGCAGAATTCATGAGGTGAGTCTTAAGTTTCTTTTTAAAAACGTTTAAATGCATGGCCTGTCTAATTTCAATGCGTAAACTGTTCCAAGTATGCGGTGCAGCAAATGCAAAGGACCTCTCCCCCCACTTCCGATTTACCGTATATTCCTTGAGAAGGGACAAATTACTGGACCTAAGATTACGAGATGGATTATACATAAAAATTAAATCAGCAATGAGCGTAGGACAAAAATTATTTAGGGATTTATAAACAAGTAACATAAGTTTGAAAATAATTCTTTGAGAGACTGGAAGCCAATGGAGATCTTTAACTACCGGGGTGATGTGACATGATTTTTTTTTTTAAAGTCAAAATGCAGGCAGCAGTATTCTGTATTTTTTGAAAAGAAAGTAAAGTTTTTTTTGGGGAGACCATATAATAGTGCATTTGCATTGTCTAAACGTGAGGTGACCAAAGCGTGTATTAACTGTTCGGTTGCACTGAAATCCAGGTATTTACGAATACGACTTATGTTCCTTAGATAAAATGATGAAGAGCGCACAATATTGGAAATACGTGGACTAAAAGTCATTGATGAATCAAAAATCACACCTACATTTCGAGCTTCAGAAACCGGCCATATTTCATTATTACCAATTTTGATAAGGGGTATTGTAATCTTTTGTAGCTGCTGAGGGGTGCCAAAAAGTATTGTAATCTTTTGTAGCTGCTGAGGGGTGCCAAAAAGAATGAACTGAGTTTTAAATTGTTCATCTTCGAAAAAAAATTTACACATCCATTCACGGATATCCTTGACACAATTTTCAAGTAAGTTGATGCAGGGATGTTGCACAATTTTGATTTGAATTAAAAGAAATGTACAGCTGAATGTCATCAGCATATACAAGTTATACCTAGAGATGATGTCAAGGATTGGCAAAATGTAAAAAGTAAATAACTGAGGGCCTAATACCGATCCCTAAGGAACCCCATAACTAAGTATGATGCTACTGGAGCTCTTATTACCAATACATACTTTCTGTAGTCTATTCGAAAGATAAGACTGAAACCAATTATAAGCACAGTCCTGTATTCCTAAACAATAATGTAAACGTGATAAAAGTACCTCATGATCAACAGTATTGAATGCTGCGCTTAAATCTAAGAGAATAAGCGCAGTTATTTTACCATTGTCTAATGCAGTAAGAATGTCATTATTTACACGCACAAGAGCAGTTTCAGTACCATGATGTGGTCTGTAAGCAAATAAGTAAGGGAGCACATTGAGTAGTTGTTCTCTCTGGAGTCACCACAGACCCTTCTGGATAAACCAAGAGATTGCAGGATGTCTGTTAGTCTCTGCATCTGCTGTATAGAGAGAATCTTCTTTTGGTGGGCCCTGACAGCTACTTTGAAGTTTGATTTCACAAGCTGATCAATCTCCTGTGATGTTTAAGTTTCAGGATCGCAGAACAATTGTCACCCCACCTGAAACTTTCATGACAAAGTATTTGGTAAAGGTAGCCGGCACGGCATCTAGAACATCTTGAATGGTGGCTGAGGGACCTAGATGAAGACAAAGCCTGGTACTGTCCAGGTTGAAATGGCTATCAAAGACATGCAGGACCTCTTGCATTTCCTTCAATGCAGATAGAACCTCCATCGGCTGTTCCACATGTTCAGTCGGTTCTGAAGATGATGGGAATGTCTGTTGTATGCTCTCCATTGCAATGCACGACAGATGGGTTGCGAAGACAGTTAACCAGTGTGCATGCCACCCACTTCCCAACGTTGGCATAGCCCACGGACTGCTGGTGGCACCAGATGTCGGCCCACCATTGACGTGAATCAGCAGCCCAATGTCGGCTGCCACCTCTGTGCTGTGGTCTTACCGCCATCGGCTCAATTACCACTATCATTACCGATGTCGGGCCACCTCCATTTACCACTGGCAGCCTCAGCTTTTTGCCAGTTTTTCCATCTGATTTTATACCATCAAATTTCTTTGAGGTACCTGAGGGATCCATCATCCCACCCCACAAATCAACAGACAATACAAGTGTCACATTTGTAAAAGCATGCTACACGTACATGAAAAAAAATTGGAAAAATATTTAATGCAAGCAACAGTGAAATAGTGTCCCCTTTTTTCAAAAACAAATGTTAATTTTTTGCTTTAGCAAGTTCCTTCTCTCATTTTAAGTTGAAATTTATTCAAATTTCTGTACATGCAGAATGCATTTAAACATTTTGTCTTTAAAATAACAGTAGTAAATACAAAGATAGTATAAGTTGCAGTATGCACATCCTCATGGCACCTACCAAAAATGAAAGGAAGTACAAGAAAAACTCAATATCTCAGTTCAGGAAATATGTTTTTCATTTTTTTTCTACTTCTGATACTCAAACTAGACATCAATGATGTTATAGCTCAACCCATTACAATGCAAGAAGAATTGATTGCTTTCACTGATTTTATTTTTGTCACATGTACTTTTATGATGTTTTTAAAGTTTGATTTGAGGTGCATTCCATTTGTGGGCAATTATTCATCATGTTAGAAATTCAAGAGTTTCAACTTTCCCGTATGAGTTGTATTCAGTTTGTTTGTTTGGGTGTAATGGCACCTTAACAGTCAGGTCATATGTGCCCGAGGTTAGTTGCAAATGACTGTCAGCTCTAGCCGCGAAGAAGAAAGTTTCATCGTACAATGGGATTGAAAGTGGAAAACTCGTAAGTATATCTCAAATTCCTTTCTTAAAAGTACATAATTTTGGTTATTTTTTCTTTAAAATAGTTCTTTACACTTGTCCGTATATTATTAAAAAAAAAAAAATATCAGTTGAATGTGTACTTTATTAAGTATAAACACCACGTCCTATTATGTTCAGTAGTCATGGTAGTACTTCTGATACTCAAAAAAGAAAATTACAAATAAATTTTACAAGAAAGACAAAGATGGACAGATGCATGTCACACTATGTGATAATTAGATGCATGTCACACTATGTGATAATTAAAAGCAACTGTAGGCTCTACAGTTCAACTTGCCTCATAATCTAGTGCTTGAGATTTAACAGGGTTCACTAATCTTCTTTGTAAGACATTTTAAGATGGTTTTCATGTGAACTATTTTAGAAGATGAATACATTTGAAGAAAGGTTTCACAGAAATGTGATAATTTCACTTTGGGTCATATTAAAAATTCTGCAATCATCTTGCTCTCTGATATTTATTTGCAAGTCATAAATTGATTGTGAGGCCCAATAACGAGCATTATGGGCTAATATTTGTTTTTAATATTTGTTTTTAATATTTGTTAACTTACCTTAATAAGGTGGCATTATACCCTTGAAATTCTAATTCATTAGTTTTGCCCCTGATTTTTTGTCATGGAAGGTTTTCCTGATATTTTTTAGTTGTAATTAGTAAAAGTAATTTCGGCAATTTAAACTTATTTTTTTTAGTTGTCTCATTAGCATATCATGTGACCACAAAAATAAAGAAATACATAAGAAATTCAAATAATCTCTCATATCTCTTTCAAACTTAGTGGAATCTTTTTTAAACTTCACATGCATGTTTATAGGGTTACTAGCTATAGTTTGTTTTACAGTCTTGTTAAAATCATGTATGCATAATTAATTATGCAAATGAACACCTTGGGTGCCACACGTTTTTTTAAGATTTTCCCCTGGGTCCAAAGTTTCACCCTAGAAATACCATATTTTCAGTATAATATATTGTAAGAAAAAATAATGCCTTAATGCTTTTTTTGCTAAAAAAATCGCAAAACTAGTATTCACATCACTAACATTATCTGAATCTGAATTTTCATCACCTGAATCCTTGCTAGACACATCACAACTGTCATCAGAATCCTTGTTGATTTCATCTATATCTGAATCCAAATCGGCAAGCAGCTCGGCTGCATCTTCCGCAGAAACAAAGTTTTCTTTTCTTCTCCCAGCCATTTTTCGGAAACTATTGCCAAAGAAATATCAACGAGATGTAGATATTTCTCAATACAACATTCTCTATGTAGATTTACATGAAATTGACAATTTTCAGTACATAGTAGCTGTAGCTCATTAGGATATAAATTGTTACGTAGCATTGTGGGAAGTTTGAAAGCCTTGACGTAGATCTACGTCATTTGGCACTCAACGGTTGGGGCCGTCTGACGTAGATCTACGTCGTATGGCACCCAAGGTGTTAATATAGCCGGGATGATGGAATTCACTAATTATAAGCTCGTTAACCTTAATATTTCTTAAAGTATAAAACTGATGAAGGTTTTGTTTAGAACAAACCAATGACATGTATATAATGCATGTTTTCACCACATTTAAAGGCAGTAGCATGTTAAGTTTTCAAGTTATGAGATTTATAAGCAATACAATATGGGAAAATCATCATTTTGCAGAAATCGCGTTAAAAAATTTATGCAAAATTTGGTACAGTTATAATGTTATATTGATTGATAAAAAAGGGAATTTCATGATTACTTTCAACATTGTAAGCTTCTGTAAATGTCCTGCATTCCTCAATAACCTCCTGGTACATCGCTCTCCCCTTCCTTGTCTTTTAAGTTCTCCTCAAATCCTTTTTTGATATTTCGAAGACTTTGTCGCCTTTTAGCGCCCTTATCGGAAGCCTTTTTTTCCGCATTGGATAAACGTCTTCTATCGGTATAAGATAGTGCTTCGGGCGTTAACTCAATATCATTCATAGAGAGCAGCTCTAAAACTGTCTTTCTTGTCTGTAGTCCATTATATGATGCTACTGCATCAGCTGTAGCCCATCTAATCTTCTTTGCCCCAACAAAGACATCTTTTGGACAACGTTTCCAAATGACATTGTTGAGGCTTTCATTAGCTTTCTGGGTAATGCAGTCCAAATACTTACTTAAAAGTTGGTCACTAGTTAGCCTGGTTTAATTGTAGACATTACTGCTTCTGGGACACTGCTTATGGGAATAGGCCTCTCCATTGACTTTAGCCTTCTGGTATTTGCACCAGGAGTCCTTTCCAGTGGTGCTGCAGTATGGCGTCGGTCGAATGTTTATGATAAAATGTTGCCCAAATAACATCCTTCATACCATTTAGATCCTTTGTATTAGACCTTATGGCTTTTCCGCACCAGTTCTGTAGGCTGTCTATTAACTTGTCCGTCAAACGTCCCCTACCACCCAAAAACCTTCCATCGTAGAGTTTTGTTTTCCCTTCATGTCTCTTTTCAAGTTCCGTAGTCCTGTACCTAAGCGCTTTTGGACATGGCCAACACATTCCTTCTTTTCTATTTGTACCGTCCCATATGGTTTTGCTTCCTTCACTGCAAGATACGATTTGCTGTCCCCATCTCCAATGTAAGTGGTGTACCGGAGACCTCTATCCTTTACTGAACGCTTGAAAATACGCACCATACCCTCCGGTTCCATTGCTGGGGCAGATCTCTCATAGTTGGCAGAACACACTTTCTGGTGCTGGGTTTTCCACTTGTGGGATTTGTCCTTATTCATCTTGCATGTATGGCAATACCTAGTAAGTGGCTCATAATCTACAACCTTACCACATTCACTGGATATAACAGTTGCTATCCCATGGAGGGACGAAAATCCATGTCTCTGCCAGGTACCATCGCATGTAACAGAAATATCTGTCGTCTTGCTGTCCTTTTTCAGAAGAGTCGCTGCTTTTACTGTACTTTCTTTTATGAGTATTTTACGTTTTTAAATTAAACATGTTATCAGGTAGACAATGTTAGGGAAGGGGGCACCCAGTAGAGCTAGGGCACTTAATAAGTCAATCATGGTTTGGAATTCTATTCCAAACCATGCCATTGAAGGACTCATTGGCATTCTGGGTATGACAGTCAATATACGTGCCCAACAATTTGTCGGATGTTAAGTCTTTATAAATGTTGTTAATGATATCAACAATGTATTTTGGAAGTCCATTCCTATGTTTGTGAGTTGACGCCATGTTGTCTTGATTGCTTTGTTTCTTCTGGAATTTACACCAGCTGTCTTTTCCTGGTGGACATTTTTCATGCTGGGGATTTTCATTGAAAGACGCAACGTGGTAAAGTAAAACCTATATATATATGTTCTTCCCCATCTCTTTGACATTCCCCATATTTCCTCTGACAGTCTTTCCATAGTAGTTCTGAAGAGTATCAATGGCTTATTTGTTAGACTGTGTTTTCCTCCAATCGTCTTGCCATCAGATAATTTACCATTGCCAAATTTGGCCAAATTTGCTCCTTTTTTTTTCCCCCGAGTCTAGACCCAACTTGCTTCTGAACATGACAGACAAATTCTTTTTTGAAAATGTCATGATTATAGACAGCATATTCCTTGACTTAAGAATCCTCAATCATCTATGTAACTGGTGTACCGGAGATTGTAATTTGGCACCGAGTGGTGGAATATGCGTTCAACACCTACAGGTTCTATATTTCCTGCCGATCCGCTGCAGTTGTTCATACATCTGTATGTTGCTTTCCACTTTAGATATGACTCCCTAGTAGTCCCTAGTAGACGATTTCTCACATCCTTGACATTTCTTTGTGAAGTATTTAAAGAATAAAAATTCCTTTTCTTCTTGTATACTATTTTCACTAGGCCACAGAATCATTAGGTGTATTTACCAAATACTTTTCAACTCCTTTATCAGTTCAAAGTTGATCTTGGATAGCATATAGTTCTTTGAGCGTCTCTGTTGGAAGCTTGATATGTTGGGAGAAGGGGGGGAAGGGGGGGGGGTACCTCGTAACTCTCCTTGATCCCCTCCTCTGTCAGGGCCCAGATCTTGAGGTAGTTCTTCCTCACCTGACTGCATATCTCCTTCACCTCTTCCTTGATTTCGATTAACAATATATTCAACAAACGGTTAGAAGCTGCAAAATAGGACAAAATTTGTCTGAAAATAAACTTTGCCATGCAACTTAATTCATGTCAAATCATGATTTGACTAAAATAATGGAATAAATATGCAATTACATTTCTAATTGGATGAAAATTGGGACCAATCGCTGCACACATAATTTAAATTACAGCCATCCCAAAAAAAGCTTAAGCAGATTGATGCCAATGGCTGACATTTGAACAAATCACAGCATAACAAGCACCCACACACATATTCAATTTGAATTAAAACCACCTGAAGCAGTTTGTCATGACATACTTGTCGTAGGTATTAATAATCTCAAGGTAGACCCCCAGAAAGCAGTGTTTCCATAAAAGGCCAAATTTGGATTAATGTTTGTATGGAAATAGTTGTATAGTAGATAATATCATTACAAAAATACTGTTATTGGGCAAAAATTAACACGGTCGCTATGGTAACCATAAAACAAATGGTTAACATAAAATAATCTTATTGTCAAAAATTGCTTTACTACTAAGCAATATACAGGGGTGGCATACTGGTGTTGCTTGGCACTATCTATGCAAACTCTGAAAGATCTTTGATATTATTTACTTCAATATGCAACAAAATTCATATTTCAAAAGATGTAATGAATAATGAGCTAATTACATATGCATTGGCCAACTTTTTCTGAAAGTAATGGTTAAATTGAAAAAACATCTCTCTGTGGTTGCATAGAGGAATATGCAAGTACACCAGATTTTATGTCAATATCTCTTCTCTAGCTTAAGAAATTTATGACACAATGAAATATAAACTGTAAAAATTGAATATGGTGAAATAGCATGTTAAAGATTGATTGTCATTTAGAAACAAATTATCTATGAAATAACTGCCTTTTACAGCTTTGAAAATAAATATTAAGCCCTCCTAAGTTCATTTATTTGCCCCTGATTCATATGTAACCCCATCTTTGTTGATAATTTCTTCCTCTTTTTCTTTCCTTTTTTGTCGCTGAACCTGTCGCTTCTCCTTGGATTGTACTTTCTTTTCGCTCGCTGTTATGCACTGCGCATCCTTCTTTACCAACCATTTGTTTGTGTGGACACCCTCAGTTACACCCATTTTTTTTAAGACTTTGTTCACCAGAGTCTGCACAATCATTCAAATGGCAAATCGCTAATGCAACTAAAGTGGACACTAAGTTTACCACAGTAAATCTCTATTGGGCAACGCTTCCAATTAAATGACTTGAAACTTTCACCAGCGTTTTGGGTGTAGCCATCAACAAATTTGTTCAAGAGTTTGTCTTTCGATAATGTTTCAAACATAAATGTGATTGCTTTAATGACACCTGTTTTGAACATCACATAAACATGATCTCTATAAAGTATTGAACCAGAGTATTGTACATTTATGTAAATATTTGCATTTGGTCAACTTGCAAGTCCATCACGTTCCTTCATATGGGCAGTAATTGCCTCTTTGTATACTGCTATTGGCCCTCATCTTCGATCAGTGGCAAGTGTCAAGTAAGGGAAGAGGCTTCATTGTCTATAGCTCCTGCCGCATGTTCCTTGTACTTCATTGCATCTTCCCTGTCCTTGGTGATTTTAGGGAATTGGTTGCTTATATCATTGTGTTCACCATCTTCAAAATGGCAGCTGATTTTCATATTAGTCTAATGAAGCTTCTCTTTAAAAGATCAGAAATGTTTGAGAAAGAATCCCAGGCTAAATGTAACCCAGGAATGCACACCTGAAATGTACAAATGATAAAATCAAGATAATGAGGCAAAATGAGTGGTTAGGATTATTGTCGGTTTAAGACGGCTAGAGAGTTTATCGACTGCAGGCTGAAGTCCATTCGTGGACCTTTCAAAAAGCAATCATTTCCTTGCATTATTCTTCAATGATTGTCCACTCCTCTGTTATAAACTGTTCGGTGATGAATTCACACATCTCTAAGGAGCGTCACCTCTGGTTCCAACATCACTTTGACTATCAATGAGTGTAAGTATATAGAGTGTTTGTGTGAGGCAAAGCCATAAAGCCACTGTGTCTTAAAAGCTCGTAAGCTGCTGACGACTTGCTTCTCAGGGCCACCGTCAACCTTATGATGGCCAGATGCCATCTCATCTACCGCTTGTCTTCATCCATCAGTTCGAGCCTTCTTTTGTTGTTCTCGAAGGAGCCTTGCAGGTATGTCTGATGTGAAGCTCCTCCAGGTCATGGTTGCAACAAGAGTTTCAACTTTGGTTGCAGAGTCGTTCCACCTCTATCAACTTCCTAAGAGTATCCCCTAAAATCCTGTTCTTTTGTACATATGCTCTCTTCTCACGAGCCAAACGCTTAACCTATGCTTTCAATTGTTCACTGGTCAATGAAACGGTTCAGCTTTTCTCTGCAATGCAGAGTTAATGGCATTCAGGTTACACTACGGTTTACAAATGTCACAACCTCTGTACTTTCAATTGTTGCACTTAGAAGTAGTTGGCAGTGCTTGTGTCAGATTGTACTTTTGGTAACTCTGTCAGAATCATTGTCATATATATAACTGTCCACCCTTGCAACCACTTCTTCCTTGAATTTTTCAGTGTTGGACCTTTCGCTTCAACAACAGCTGCCAAACCTGAATTCCCTCAACAAATTTTGCTTTTTAACACGAGGTCTAAAAGTGCAGGAACATTGAAATCTGTTCTTTCCATGTCAATGGCAATCGCTCGTCCCAGAATGAAAACATTCCTGTCCTAAGTCATGCAACAAAGTTCGTTATACTACAATTAATTGCGGCAGTTTTATTGACAAGATAAGCAACTCATACATCCCCATCTAGCCATACATGACGAAAAACTCCTCTGCCTGGAGAGTGTCACTAAATCCTCATTTTGCAATTTCATTGTAGCACAACAAACATTGCATCCCTCCCTGTGCAATTCAAATTCAAAACAATCAATGTTCACATCTTCTTCTCGTTTTGTTTTGCTTTTGTGAGTTCTCCACCTGGAAAGTTTCATTCTGCAGGCATTGAAAACTGTTTTGGGGTGTTTTCCATCATTATCCTCATCAACCAACATCAATGTGTAATACATCATTTATGTTCTGTTTGATGTGCACTTTAAATCCCCAAGGTGGTGCATCTTCGTTCCTTTTAGTGCCACATAAGCTGCACAGGAACTGAAAGTTATTTCATGCAACTCCATTCCAAAGAAGAAGAAAAAAAAGATATAAAGAATTGAGTTTTGGAAAATTAATTCGGATATAATTAAGATATAAAAATTGGATATATTAAATTGCTGTAACAACAGGAAATGGAAAAAGTCTATATAAATTTGTGTATGTTTTTTCCTCCATGAAAATTGTTTGCTTTCTACATTAAGCAAGGCAACTATAATCCATCTTCACTAAGTACGCAAGGAAAGCAAGCACATACTGGTTCTTGGTTTCAGCAATTATGCATCTGGAGCACATACTGGTTCTTGGTTTCAGCAATTATGCATCTGGAGCACATACTAGCTCTTAGGTTCAGCAATTATCCATCTGGAGCACATACTGGTTTTTGGGTTCAGCAATTATGCATCTGGAGCACATACTGGTTTTTGGGTTCAGCAATTATGCATCTGGAGCACATACTGTTCTTGGTTTTAGCAATTATGCATCTGGAGCACATACTAGTTCTTGTTTTCAGCAATTATGCATCTGGAGCACATACTAGTTCTTGGCTTCAGCAATTATGCATCTGGAGCACATACTAGTTCTTGGGTTCAGCAATTATGCATCTGGAGCACATACTGGTTCTTGATTTCAGCAATTATGCATCTGGAGCACATACTGGTTCTTGATTTCAGCAATTATGCATCTCGAGCACATACTAGTTCTTAGGCTCAGCAATTATGCATCTGGAGCGCATACTAGTTCTTGGTTTTAGCAATTATGCATCTGGAGCACATACTGGTTTTTGGTTTCAGCAATTATGCATCTGGAGCACACTGGTTCTTGGTTTCAGCAATTATGTATCTGGAGCACATACTAGTTCTTGTTTTCAGCAATTATGCATCTGGTGCACATACTAGTTCTTGGCTTCAGCAATTATGCATCTGGAGCACATACTAGTTCTTAGCTTCAGCAATTATGCATCTGGAGCACATACTAGTTCTTGTTATTAGCAATTATGCATCTGGAGCACATACTAGTTCTTGGTTTTAGCAATTATGCACCTGGAGCACATACTAGTTCTTGGCTTCAGCAATTATGTATCTGGAGCACATACTAGTTCTTGTTTTCAGCAATTATGCATCTGAAGCGCTGAATGTCCTGCAGCTTCACATTTGTTGAATTTGGAAGCTTGCTGCCCAGCATTTCCTTTGGTCAAGTCTCCTTAAGACATTCCAAAAAGTAATCTGTAAAAATAGAGAAAAGAGAACTGCAGTGAAATTTCTAGGAGTGTAGCTGTATGGATTTCTACTTGGTTATTAGGAGAACGCTTATCCATTCCAGACACTTACCGTATACAACGTAATAAGCGCCCGGGGCTCTTACAAAAATAAAATTGTACCACTGTTTAGGTCCGAAGCTTCTTCCTAATAAGTACCCATGCTCGGTGCACGTACAATGTGCTATTCAATCAAATGTTTTGAGTTCTGAGCGTCACATGCAAAATAAGCAAAGAATATAAACAAAATAATTTAAGTCTTTAAATTAATAAAATGTACTATGTTATCACTGTCAGTCAAAAAATATTGGGTGGGCGCTTATTAGAGCAGGGGAGCTTAATACGTTAGAATACATTATATCCAGTTTATTTGCGCAAGCGGATAGGAATACATGACTCCACCTGGAAAGGACACCAGGCTGTCACAGTTTATTTCCCCTAGCATCGCTGGTACTTGTTTACAATTAAGCGGACTGGACCAAGCAGAGTAAAGTGTCTTGCTCAAGAACACAAGTTCCAGTGAGCCCTGGCTGTAAATTGGAATCAGTATGCATGACACAATTCAACCAAATTGGAGGTTTTTCCTATGCAGCCTAACACTAATGACTCCTATGGTTGCCATTGCAAGTGTGGCCTATACAAGACTCAAAATCAACATCATTTTATAACAAGCCGAACAAATTTACTTGCTTAAAATTTCACTTCGATGTCTGCAAGTTTTCCTAATTTCATTACTATTTCAAGAGTTGCATTTCGTTGTCATTGTTTGGAAGTCCAAAAAGTGAAAGAGAAATACAACTACTGTATTCTAACCCTGATGTCCTATGACGTAACTCTACACTTGTAGAAAGTTAAGTGCAAGTATAAGCTAATGTTATCATAACAGTACCTTCCATCCTCTGAAGCATCACCGGTACTATCATCAGTGGAACTTGCTGATGGTTCTGGAAGGCTTCTTTCCTGCATCATTTTGAAAGTGGATGATGATGCACCGAGGTCAGATTTTAACTTCTTCTTTGGCAGTTTGGTGGAGTATCACCCTGAGAATACAGCATACAGTAGGTTTCTGATCTGAAAGACGTGAATACATTATTACTTCCAGAGCAAATTATTTTGTAAATCTATTAACTTTCTTCGTACAAAATTTAGGAATACTTACCTGGTTAAGTTTTATGACTAATTATCTTTACTCTTTATTGAAATTTGTTGGGAGTGGCAGAATCTTTGAAATATATGCAACAAGACATGTAAAAAAACTCTTAATTTACACATCACATCTATTTCATTTTTTTACTCATTACATTTTTCTTGCATATTTTCATGCTTTAAAATTGACGAATGAAATAGTAACATATTAATATTAATAACAGTTGAATTGGATTTGAAATTATACACATAAAAATATAGCATGGATTTAGGGGAAATGCAATTATCATATAAAAAGAAGAAAGTGTAGCCAAACAATATCAAATGTTGCACTATGGGGTGCTACCTCAATAGTTACTTCACTAAGTAACAAATTCCAGTTGGAAAAGGAATTAAACCATTCTTAAAGGAGCTAGTGGCTGATAAACGATGGTGTATTTAAAATTCCAGACCAGTGACTCCAGGTGGACAAATACACTACAATTATTCTACTTGCTGTACACTTTTTGGGGAAAGGTGTAAGAATAACACCCCCACTTTTTGGCCGCCAGATTCTTAAAAACCTAGGTTATTCTTTTCATGTAGGGCAGTCAGCTAAATGACGCCTTGCAGTACTGTAGCTTACATTTAGCATGTTAAAGGAAATGTATCGACCTATAAATACACTCAGAAGTGAGCACCGCCGTACTGTATGTGGGATCGATAACATCACAGATTTCTCACAATCAAAATTGAAAACCGGAAGGGACGTTATATCTATACGGCGTTGCTCATTTCTGAATTTATTTATGGGACAATAAAAAATGTAATTTATGTAGCCATGTGGACACATTCTCTTGAAAGGTTACAACATTTACAGTAAAGACAAATGCAGGGGCTTTGTTGTTATGTGTCCTTGTAAGCATTTTTTGTCCATAGAGCTCCACGGAAGAACATGAAGATGGTATGAGGCAGTTAACTTACCATGTTTCTGAGCTTGCACAGGAGCTGATCCTTTGAACTTGAATGTCTCCTATCGTAATGTATATGTGTGTTTGTCTTTTCTGGATCTGCTTCCTCGATGAGTTAAGCTCCTGCTTACAATACTCCCATGTTTTTGGTTGCATCATTAAACCACTCACAATGTTGTGTAGTTACAGGAGCACTAAACAGAGGAACTGCTTTCTTTTCCTTTCGCTCATTATTTTCTTTAGCTTTGTTGACGTTAAAGCTTCTAGTTGTTCTTTTTTTTCTTTCTGAAATATGATTAACAAGATTTGAATGTTGTAAGGGAATCACTGTATTTTAATAGCACATCTTGAATAATATTTCAATTACCGTATTCGACGTATTAAGCGCCCCTGATCTAATAAGCGCCCACCCAACTTTTTTTTTACTGATATTCTGATCCATTTGATTTTTAAAATACTTAATATAAGACTTAAATACTCAAGTTAAGTTTTGTTACATTCTTTACTTATTGTGTGACGCTCACAATGTTTTTGTGTTGGGTATTGTGGGGCTAGTTCACATATATGTACAGGGGAGTTCGAATAGCACCCTGGGCGCTTATTAGGAAGAAACTTTCGGCCTAAAAAGTGCTGCAATTTTATTTACATAAATGCCTTGGGTGCTTATTACGTCGATTACAGTATTTAAATACACAATACTGTAGTTCATCATTACCATTTTTTAGAGCTTTGATTGTTTAGCGTGTTTAGCGTGTACACGCTAAACATTCGCAAGTGCCCTAAACATTTACTAATTATTGAATTGTGAGTAATTATTTTTCATAGTCAAGTCTTGCTGTTGAAAATTAATATGATTGATTCAAATCACACACACATTTGGCTGACAATAATCCAATTAATGACTTTTACAAACTGTAAAACAGATAAACATAATCCTTTTTAAATGCAAGAATCGCCAATGCACAGTAATCCTTTATAAATGGAGATATTTTGCACTTTAGACCAGATCTCAACACAAATTTGATTATCAATCCCCAGTAGTTTGCTAACTCACAGGATTCACAGCGGTTGAATTCATATACTGTAGGCCACACTGGTATGTTACACTTATTATTGTTAGGCTGCATAGGAAAAACCTCAAACCTTGTTGAATTTTGATTCTTATTCAAAAACTCTTGCATCCATGAAACTCTAAAAAATTGCATGCAAGATAAAAATTCATTAAAAATCCATTCCCTGAAAGAAAAAGAAATTAAAATCTTTGCTGCCGTGGAGCCAGCACCGCACTCAAAATTAGAAAACAAAGGAAACACTACAAATATATTTGCCAAATTGAACTATGGGTTGTTCTTAAAATGACAAGTGTGGAGCTAGCGGAGCCGCTCGAGGATGTATATGTCCAGTATGAGTAAAAAAATCCTATCCCAAGCACAGAAGCATTGTAGATTCTCCTGGTGTATGTATGAGATTATGCAAAAATAACCATCACATAAATTTATCCCAAAAGTCCACAGAGCCACACCAGAGGGTATCGATGGGAATTTGGTAAATTCATTCCAAAAGTCCACGGAGCCAAACAGGGAATGTCTGCTCAAAATTATTGCTCAAGATAAATTAATTCATACTTAACTAACGGTAATTATTATTATTTAAGAGGTATTCTGCAAATAGGCCTAAGCCTACAACCCCCTCCCCTACCCCGCAAATCCAAAATCATGATCCCGGAGGCCCAATCCCAAACCACGGACCAATTGCCCCTCCCCCTTTCCCGCGCTTCGAATACCAATCCTATTTTACACTGACCCACACGTGCACATGTTTTCTGGAACTGCCCAATTTGATAATTTACTGAACAGACTGTATATATCCTAGCCCAGCCCAAGTCTATTAGTATTACATTACACTTGGCTCTTAGTTATATGTAATAACATGGTAGGCAAACAAGATTTGGAACAAAATAAATTGTATCAGATAAGGAATTTTAAGTGAAATATCTTAACATATACTTTTCATAAATCAGCTAAAAATGTGTAATCTTGAAAAGAACTTTTGAATTTACATCATAAAACTCACCCTGGTTGTAAAGATGTATACGTGCTCTGATTTTCTCTGAGTTTTGTAATCCGTTTTGAACTAGAGTTGGCAGTTGCAAGTGGTGGTACAATACTAATACCAGGCCAATTAAGAGTGATGAAACTACAACGTCACAATTGTCAAGTGTTTTTTAGGTTCTCGATAGATAGGGGCCCACTAAACTGCAAGTATCAAACATGAAGGCAAATAAGACTTGTATTTAATTTTGATTTAATTAATATTTCGTAATTATACCCCACAAAGAAATATTTACATTCTTTTGTTCCCATAAACTTTTTGGAAAATATATCAACTTCTTTCTTCTTTTTCGGACAATTTTTTTAATTTTGAGAAGGGGACATCAAAGTTTCAAACTTCAATTCTATTTATCTATCCTTCCTCTCACGTTAAAATCCCTCCCTCCCTCCTCCCTCCCTCTTCCCCCCTTCCACCCCCCTCCATCCTTCCCGCCTAAACAATGTACATATTGCAGCGGCGTATGAAGGTATTGTACATCCAGGGCCAGATTTAATTTGTTTTCGGAATATGGCAAACCTACAAAAATGTAAGTCTTTTATCACGGTAAAACTAAATGTGTGGGGGAGAGGGGGATAAGATGATTAATTTCCCGAAAATAAATTTTGGACATTAAACGAGAATTGAAGCAAATTTAACAAGAATTTATGCAAATTTTACGAAAATTCAAGCATATTTCCAAAAAATGAAGTATATTTGCGAAAATGAAAAAACAAATCTGAAATTTACTAGAAAATTTCCAAAAATTAAGACAATTTCACAAAAATTTAAGGAAATTTCACTAGATATGATGCAAATTTCCTGAAAATAAAGAAAACATTTTGAAAATGAAGGATATTTACAAAAATTGATGCAAATTTTCAGGTGTAAAATATATTTTCCAACCGGAAACCAGAATTTCCATTCCGGAGAAAATTTCCAGTCAAGACTAACTGGTTTTAACAGGGACTTGTAAAAGTCCTTGTTGGAAACAATAAATGCCTGTTGATTCCAGTTAAGCATAACTGGTTTTAACAGGGATTTGCAATAGTCCCTGTTAAAAAAAAAAAAAATTTGCTTGTTGATTGCAGTTAAACCTATCTGGTTTTAAGAGGTGATGTGTTCATTACCAGTTAAAAACAGTTATGACCTGTTAAAAACAGTTGGGACCAGTTAAAAACAGTGTGCATTTCAACTCTTTTTTTCTGCTGGAAGAGTATCTGTTGGATCGTTATCAAGGTACAGAGTACCTGTTGGATCGTTATCAAGGTACAGAGTACCTGTTGGATCGTTATCAAGGTACAGAGTACCTGTTAGATCGTTATCAAGGTACAGAGTACCTGTTGGATCGTTATTAAGGGCCAATTCTGAAGAAATCGACCTTCTGGCCTCCACCTTCAACCCGGTCGTCTTCTGCCTACAAGAAACTTTCTTGAAAACCACCGACCATTAAGTTTAAGTTTATTACACTTATATGGCGCATTATCTAAATAACTTATTCTAATGCGCCTTACAAAATATGTATATAAAGAAAATAAATACAAATGTGTAAATAAGATAAGCATGAAATATAAAGAAAACAAAGAACAAGAAAATTATGAAGAGGACTTGAAAGCACAATTAAATAAGTGAGTCTTAAGCAAGGTATGGAATTGTTTAAGGGATGGAGCAGATTTGATTGAAAGAGGTAAGTCATTCCAAAGTTTTGGGCCAAATATTTGCAAAGAGCGATCGCCATATGTAAGTTTACTTTTTGGAACATAAAGGATGAGGTGGTTTTGAGAGCGAAGGCGGTAACTAGTTTGTTTATAATGAAACATTTCGGTCAGATATAACGGGGCCATCTTTTGAAGGGATTTAGAAATGAGTATTAAAATTTTAAATTTGATTTTATATGAGACAGGTAGCCAATGAAGATTTGGCAGTAGATAAAGTGATGGAGTGAAACGGTTGCTAATTGTGATGAGCCTTGCAGCATAATTCTGAACACGCTGCAACTTTTTCACTGTAATACCTGGCACCCCTGCAAGGAGGATATTGCAATAATCTATGCAGCTATGCACAAGTACATTTACAAGTGATATTGCAGAGCTTCTGTCCAGAAACTTCATGCACCTTCTAATGTTAAATAAATGGTAAAATGCTGTTTTGCATTTGTGATTGACATGGTCAGCCATTGTCATACCTTGATCTAACCAAGCGCCCAAATATTTGACAGTGGAAGATAATTTTACACTGTCGTTACCAATAGCAATACTGCCAATATTTAATTTTTTTAGTTGGTAATTGGATCCAAAAATAATGACTTCACTTTTTGAATCATTCATTTTTAATTTGTTGTAAATCATCCAATCTTTCACTATTTTCAAACAACCTTCAATTTCAGCTATGACTGAGATCACATTTGATGGATCATTAGCATTGAACGACATGTATAAGCTGTGGTCATCAGCATAACCATGAATACTGGGAGAAACGGCTATCAAAGCATCAAAAATAGAAGATGCATACCATGTGAATAAGAGGGGTCCACAACAAGAGCCCTGAGGCACACCAAATTCTACATCAAATGCCCTTGATTCAGCATTGCTGATAAGGATTTTTTGTTTCCTTTGAACTAAATAGGATTCAAACCAATCTAAGATGGTTCCATCAATGCCAAAACGCTTATTTAAGGTTTTGAGAAGCATACCATGATCAATTGTGTCGAATGCCGCACTTAGATCAAGGAGTACTAATTACTCCCTTAACAATTTTGCTTGCTATCACAAACATCAAGTGGATGCTGACAGGGCCTGTGGTGGTGTCTCCATTCTCGTTAGACACGATATCCCACACAGCCCTGTTCGTGTGCACACCGACCTTCAGGCCATCTGTATTTCTATCTCCCTCCACAAAACTTTCACTCTCTGCAATATCTATCTCCCTCCCAACACCAACATTCAACCAACCAGCCTTAACAACCTCATCTCTCAGCTTCCCACCCCCTTCATCCTTCTTGGTGACTTCAATGCTCACAACCCTCTGTGGGGCTCTAATACCACCACCCCTAGAGGCAAGTTCATCGAAAACGCTCTCCGTCAGCACAGCCTGTCCTTACTGAACACTAACTCCCCGACCTACCTTCATCCTGCCACAGGCTCTCTCACCTGTATTGACCTGTCTATCTGTTCCCCTAACCTCCTCCCTGACCTTAGTTGGAGAGTCACTGCTGACCTCTGTGGTAGTGATCATTACCCTCTTCTTATACACTCCAATCTTCAAATCCCCACTGAGCACACCCCCAACTGGAACCTCGACAAGGCTGACTGGTCCCTTTTTGAAACCCTCTGTGACTCACACCTCTCCCCCATCTTCTCGAGGATGAGGATCCCATGTCTAACTTCAGTAATATCCTTATCAACATCGCCACCTGCTCAATTCCCAAAACCTCCAAACCCCAAAATCATCCCCAACCCCTGGTTCTCAGATGACTGCAAAACCGCCATCAAGAACAGGAAAAGAGCCCTCAGGAACTTTAAAACTAACCCGACCACCCATAACCTTAACCTCTTTCGCATCAGCCGTGCAAGGCCAGACGCACTATCAAGGACAGTAAAACCAACACTTGGAACAACTTTATCTCTTCTCTCACCACCAACACCCCCACTAAGAAGATTTGGAGAATGGTTAACAGCTTCCACGGCAGAGTAGGCAAATCTTCCATCTCCCATCTCTCTTGGAATGGAGACCTTCTCACCATAAAAAAAAAGACATCGTTGACCACCTCGCCGCCTCTTTCAGCAACATCTCGGCCTCGACCAACTACTCCAATGCTTTCAAAATCAAAAAAGCTTGCGATGAAGCCCGGAGAATCACTTTTCCCTCTGACAACTCCGAAAGCTACAACACCCCTCTCACCCTTTCTGAATTAAACCAAGCCATCAGCAACGCTGGCTGCACCTCCAAGGGCCCAGATAACATCCCCTATCAGTTTCTGAAACACCTCCCCATCAAAGCCACCACTACCCTACTCACCATCTTCAACCACATTTGGTCCTCACACTCCTTTCCCCCTATCTGGAGGACAGCTATTGTCATCCCGTCCTTAAACCGGGAAGGATAGCACCGACCCCACCAGCTACCGACCCATCGCCTTACTTGCTGTCTCTGTAAAATTATGGAAAAGATCATTAATCAGAGACTAAACTGGTTCCTCGAGACCAACAGAATCCTCTCTCCTCACCAAAGCGGCTTCCAAAAACGTCGCAATACCCTAGACCAGTTAATTACGCTCGACACCGCTATCCGGGAATCCTTTGCAAAAAGGAACACCTCATTGCCATATTTTTTGACCTCGAGAAAGCTTTCGACACTACTTGGAAATACGGCATTACCCGAAACTTCACACCATTGGCCTCAGAGGCCACCTCCCCATCTTTATTCAAAACTTCCTCTCACCCAGGCAGTTCCAAGTTCGTATTGGCCACACCCTCTCCAAGCCCACTACCCCAAGAAGAGGGCGTCCCCCAAGGCAGCATCCTCTCCCCACTCTCTTCAACCTGAGCATTAATGACATCGGGAATGACCTTGGCCCCAGCATCAAACGCCCTCTACGTGGATGACTTCACCATCTTCTACTCCTCCCCTAGCTTTCCTATTGTTGAAAATAGGCTTCAAACCAGCCTCAATCAGCTGCAAGTCTGGAGCAACAATAACGGTTTTAGATTCTCCAAAGACAAGACAGTCTGCATGCACTTTTGTCATTTCAACAACCTCCACCCCAACCCGAACTTTGTGCTCAATGGGAATCGCATCCCTAAAGTTGAAAACACAAAGTTCCTTGGTCTAACTCTAGACCCCAAGCTCACCTACAAGCCACACATCACCAACCTGAAACTAAAATGCAATAGCTCCCTTAACATCCTCCGACTGCTCTCCAACACTACTTGGGGAGCGAACCGCTATGCTCTCCTCAAAATTTTCAGGCTCACCATTCGTGCCAAGCTTGACTATGGCAATATTGTTTACTGTGTCGCTCACAACTCATACCTCAACCACATTAACACCATCCAAAATGAAGCCCTCAGGCTTTGTCTGGGAGCCTACAGGACCTCCCCAATCACTAGCCTTCATGTTGAAGCCAACGAACCCCCCTTTCTACTTAGATGTAAAAAGCTTAGCCTCTCCTATGATTTTAGAGTCCTCACCAACACCCAGAACCCTGTTTACAACCTCATTAGGTACCCCAATTTCTCCTCCCTCTTTGATAGGACTAAAACCCTATCGCCCCCCCTTCAGCTTACGCATTAAATCAGACCTCTTTCAACTTGGCATCAACCCCGCCACTCTCGGCACCTATTCCTGGCCCACTTTTCCGCCTTGGGCCACCCCTCTTCCTTCTGTCCACCTTGACCTCTCCACTTATAACAAAACTCAAACTCACCCTAATCTCTTCATCAATCTCCACAACCAAATCAAAGACCAACTCTCAAATTACACCTCCATCTATACTGATGGCTCCAAGGAAGGCAACAAGACAGCTGCTGCTGCCATCATCCAAGACATCACCCTCAGTAGCAGACTTCCTGACCACTCATCCATCTTTTCAGCCGAGGCTAAGGCCATTCTCCTCGCCCTCAACTTTATTGAGTACTCTCCTCTTAGTCACTTTGCCATTTTCTCTGACTCAAAGGCTGTTCTTACTGCATTACTCAATCTTAAATGGGATAACCTCACCTGCCACCTCCTCCTCCGGAAACTCTTTTCTCCCACCCTCTGCAGGAAAAGTGTTCTTTTCTTCTGGATACCCAGCCATGTTGGCATCCCTGGCAATGACAGGGCTGATACAGCCGCTAAGCTTGCCCTTAACCTCCTCCCTTCCCTTTTCCCAAAACCCTCTCTGACATCAAACCGCTTATCGCTTCTCTTGTTCGTGACCGCTGGCAAACCTTATGGAACTTCCAAATTGATAACAAACTCCATGTTATCCAGCCCACAATCCCGATCAAATTCACCATCAACAACCTTTCTCGTATCGACAACGTTCATATTACCCGTCTTAGAATTGGTCACACCCACCTCACTCACTCCCACCTCCTTATTGGTTCCCCCCAACCCCTCTGTAACAATTGCCACTGCATCCTTACAATCCAACACGTTCTCCTTGCTTGCCCCTGTACAACCTTCCCAGAGCTTCTCTCGCTCCCCACAACTCAATTGCTGAGTTCTTCCAAAAAATCCTCCAGATAAAATAGTCTCCTTCCTTCAGCATGCATCCCTCTACAACCATATTTAATCCTCCTCTTCCACCCCCTCTCTACTTTGTTTTTAGTTTTACCCATGCACCTCCTCTCTCAATCACAGCTTTCTGGCTTTTGTTCTTGAATTTCTCTCATTCTTCCCCTGGTCTCTTTCCTTACTACCTCTAAAATGATCTGACCTCTCAGGCACAATTTGACCTTCGTTGTCGTGGTGCCGTTAAGACCTCATCAAACAAACAAACAAGGTACAGAGTACCTGTTGGATCGTTATCAAGGTACAGAGTACCTGTTGGATCGTTATCAAGGTACAGAGTACCTGTTGGATCGTTATCAAGGTACAGAGTACCTGTTGGATCGTTATCAAGGTACAGAGTACCTGTTAGATCGTTATCAAGGTACAGAGTACCTGTTGGATTGTTATCAAGGTACAGAGTACCTGTTGGATCGTTATCAAAGTACAGAGTACCTGTTGGATCGTTATCAAGGTACAGAGTACCTGTTGGATCGTTGTCAAGGTACAGAGTACCTGTTGGATCGTTATCAAAGTACAGAGTACCTGTTGGATAGTTATCAAGGTACAGAGTACCTGTTGGATTGTTATCAAGGTACAGAGTACCTGTTGGATCGTTATCAAGGTACAGAGTACCTGTTGGATCGTTATCAAGGTACAGAGTACCTGTTGGATCGTTATCAAGGTACAGAGTACCTGTTGGATCGTTATCAAGGTACAGAGTACCTGTTGGATCGTTATCAAGGTACAGAGTACCTGTTGGATCGTTATCAAGGTACAGAATACCTGTTAGATCGTTATCAAGGAACAGAGTACCTGTTGGATCGTTATTAAGGTACAGAGTACCTGTTAGATCGTTATCAAGGTACAGAGTACCTGTTGGATCGTTATCAAGGTACAGAGTACCTGTTGGATCGTTATCAAGGTACAGAGTACCTGTTGGATCGTTATCAAGGTACGGAGTATCTGTTGGATTGTTTTTGCATTTAAAACCTGAACATTGAAATCCTTCATGAATCCTTGAAGAAATCATCCATGCATTGTTGCAATTGCTCTGATTGAATTTCAAGCAGAATAATTGTTAGAATTTGTGGTGGTCTTACAAGATGATTTTCTAAGTGATATTTCCTGAACTGCAATTTGTCACATATCCCTTTCTGTGTGAACTGTATTTGCAAATCTACATTAATATTCAACATAAAAGGAACAAGGACCATGGTGAAAAACACAGCACACAGCGCACCATGAAAGGGAAATAATCACTCAACAAGGGGGACACAAGTTGTTAGGGCCAAAACTTGACTATTAATATTAAAGTCCCTCTTGAAAAAAAAATTAACCAAAAAATCCTTAATTCATTATAACTTAAGATACTAAATGCATAACTACAGAATTTAACATTCAGACTAGGGCACTGGGAAGCTAGGCTACTTATGAAAAGCAGGCTAGACAAAAAACTGGATAAATTAAAGATTTAACAATTTCCATGTTTTTTTTTTTTTGTTAGGCCTAAGCTGTTATGTACGCCAACGTTAGGATAATGATCTCCATGCTGTTATGATGTAAACGTTTGAATAAAAAGTAAAGTGTAAAACTAAAAGTAAATACAAAATTCACTCACCTATTAATATCATAAATTACGGGATCCATGGGAAGACGCATGGCTTTCTCACCTACCGCTAAATCGAATGACGGGTCCCATCCTTTGAAATAAACAGCGCGTAAGAACCTTTCGTTTTCGTCGGCAACTTGCGCAACTGTTCCCTCTTCCCATCGACCTATCTGGTCGATAGCATGCACTTTCGTGCCAACGTTTAATTCCATTCTCAGTTAAAATTGTGATGTTTCGATGAAAATGCTATTTAATATTTTGGATGTCTTTAGTTTTGAGTGTAAAGTTTTGTGAGGCTTTCCTTAAATTCACATGACTGTCATCCTTCCGAATCACATCCCCATGCGGTAATGAACAGATGAAATAAATTTAACTTTTGTTTTACTTGCTTGGACGCATGACCGTGTTTACAAAAGAGAGGGGCTAAATGCGCAACAAAAACAAGTTCATGTTTATTTAAACATTTTGAGATTTAAGCGGTAAAAAATGACATCAAAACTTCATAATGTGTTAAAACTTATGTTTTGCAAAGATTATTTATTCATGAGAATTTTACATGAAATATTCTGTGTTTTAATCATTGCGGATGAATTTCCAGAGCTTTAGCTCTGTGGAGATAGAGGCATCATATTACACTCGCACGCGTTGGCAATGTAAATAGATCGTAGCTGTGCCAGACCAAGCAAATAATGGCATCATATTAGGTTGCCCTTGCTCCGGCAAGGCGTGTGATGTGCAACCGTCGATTTTGGCCAAAATTGGCAGTTGCAGTGCATACTAAAAGGAAAGCTGAGGTACATCTAATGTTGACTTTTTAACTTTGCCTGAGGTTATGTTCTGCATCCATGAAGTCTGTACAACTATTATTCTTTCTCGTGATATAATGGGATGAGTGGCAAATCCGTTCTTATTCAACCAAATATTCAACGGGGAAGGTATTGCTTTACTAATTTTAATACAATTTTACCAGTCAGAAATTCTTGTCAGTATTCTCATTCAATCAAATTTGTTTTTGGTAACAGATTGAGAAATCAATTTCCATCCCAATTCAAATAATCTTGTCTGTCTTCATCAGGGGCAAATTTTGTACAAGTTGTATTTATTTTTCTTATGATACATCATGATAAGAGATAAATCTGTTATTTCCATAGTATTCTTATTCAACCAAATTTGTTTCTGGTTTTGAGATTTAGAAATCAGTTTCCATCCCAATTCAAATAATCTTGTCTGTCTGAAGTAGGGATGGTGGAACAATTTTTAGAGTTTCAACATTGAAGATCTGAGTATAATATTGCAGACAATCAAAGCTTACCTTGCATCGTATTCATCATTTATTTATTTTGGTTAATTCCATTGAGGCCATTCCATACATTGTTAACTAGACTGATGTCATTTTGCAGGTACTTCTGATCTGGTTGGGGATTATTTTTGGTTTTCAGATTTAAGTGATTAATTTCCATCCCAATTCAAATAATCTCTGTGTGTCTCTGGCTGGAACAGCAGAGCGATTTTTAGAGTGTGTGGAGCTGAAACACCAAAAGCAGCACTGTGCATCCATAACGTGCGTGTAAGGGCATTGGAGTTTCATTCAGAATCACTTAGGATATGTCTTGAATGATGTTGTCACTTTGGATTCCACCTGCTTCTGCAGATAGCTCTTCTTTTAGTGACTGATTTGATTGATTGCACTGCAGTGTTAATTAATTTCCTTAAAAGTACAGCCAGCCAGGGGTGAAGAAACAAATTCTTCTTCTCTTAGTAATTGTTTCTTTTTGGTAGCACAAAAGTCATCTTCCTCAGAACCTACTCTTTTAGTAAGGGTACTAATTTCATTTGTGAGGAGATTTATCATAATATCAGCACAGACATTGCCACCTTTAAATCTGCAACAAGCTTGTGCTGTAAAACGTTTGCAGTTGTTTTCCGAGATAGGCAGAATTTCGTTTTTTTTTTTAATTTAAAGGAAGAGAACTATAAATTTCTTTTAAGAGGTGACACAGGCACATTTCACTTATTGGAATGAAATATTTTGACAATTTGATAGACATTAATTTTTTATCAGAAAATCATTTTTTCGCGAAGAAAATAGCAAATAAAAAAAATACCATCCCACTGGTGCTTCCTACCAATGACGGCATTGCCTGAATCGACATTCCATCCGTGATGTACAGCTAGTGTGTGTACACTGTGCACATATAGTACGCAATACGCCAGTTCATGGTTACGAACGCGCATGCCTGGAATTGATTGTGGGGTCAGGTCAAGTGATAATAACAATCAGTGCAGTACGGTCTGATCATATGTGAACCAAAGCTTTCTCTGTGTTAATTCTACCACAGGATGGCTTTGTGACATTCCATATGGGACATAGATATGGATGCCATGCGGGACATAGGGATGGATACCATGTGGAACATAGGAATGTGGGACATGGAGAGGGATGCCAGAGAGAGGGATTCCATGTGGGCATATGGAGGAATGACATGTGGCACATGGGTAGAGATGTCATGTGGGACATAGCGATGTGGGCACAGGGAATGATGCCGTGTGATAAATAGGTTGGGATGGCATATGGGACATATGAGTGCATGGGATGCCATTTGGTACATCTTTAGGATGAGATGCCATGTGGGACATACAGATGGATGTCATGTGGAACATAGGAGGGTGGGAGATAAAGAAGGATGCCATGTGGGTCAGAGGGAGTGATTCTATGTAGGGCATAGGGAGGAAGACATGTGGACATGGGTAGCACATTTTATATAACATAATTTCAGGTTCAGGGTACTGACCATTCAATAACAGCAATTTGGAGCCTATCAACCCCAGGAACTTCGTCTTCCACACCCTCGTCTGCACCACCTCTCGCAGCTGCCAATGGCTCAAACTGGTATGGTTGCAGACCAAATACTTCCTCTTCTTCGTCGCTATTTTTATCCTCACTCTCATCAAAACTTGATGACGAGCAAGACAAATTTGAGTCTATATCCTCTGAGGTATCTTCGGGCCTTTTAGACATTTCTGATGTATTTTGTATTTTATTTTCAGATGATAACAAATTGATGTTATGACACTTGTAACGAACAGTGTATACTATGATCAGTGTGTGTATGTGCTATTTGTGTGGTTATGGGAGTCACTTCGTGCATGCAATGATGTCACACGGATTATCACTGCAGTGATTCATATTTTACACTTCCGGGTTCTGAATGTGGCATAGTTCATGATTTTGTTTTTTTCTATTTAAGCTATCAATTACTTTATTCAAAAGCTTGGTGGAACCTGGTGTCTTTCCATCTTGTGGATACCTGTCCAATTTGTCTGCTATGGCCTGAATGATGGATTCATAGTTCACAGAACACGACCTCCCGATGGCAGTTTCTAACTGACTACCTGGGTTGCTGGCGGTATGCAGACCACCCTAATCATTGTCAGGATCTTGCATGGCATGGGTTTTGAAGACACTTTCTGTAAACTTCCAGCTGTCGTTTGTCTAGGCTATGGGCTGTGACTGTCATAAATCCCTTACATGCTCGAGATGGGTAGTGACTCATAAATCCCTCACATGCTCGAGATGGGCAGTGACTCATAAATCCCTCACATGCTCGAGATGGGCAGTGACTCATAAATCCCTCACATGCTCGAGATGGGCAGTGACTCATAAATCCCTCACATGCTAGAGGTGTCCAACAATCTGTTGTGACAGCAACAAGAGGCATGTCTACACTTATATTTTCTCTTCTCATGTTAATCCCATTCAATGTACATGTAGCAGTATTTGTCTTTCTGGGTGGCACAGTATATTCACGCACTAAAATCTGCATCAAGTCTAACAAACCCGTCCCTTCAATCTTACTAATGGCGTTCTATCCTTTGCAATCATCAATGAAGTTCAACTTTTTCTATCCTTGGGTTGTAGAATGTTCACTTATACTATGTACCTCTCTTAAATGGTAAAGCATTGTTCCTGTTGAGCCACTCTTAGAAGACAAGTTTCCTTGCCTTTCTGCACTTCACCCAAATATAAATCTTTCCCAACAAAGTCAAAACGTTTTCAAACAAAGCTTGGTTTATTAAGCGATTTTGTTCCCAACTTTTTTTAAGTCCTAAGCTCCAAGATAAAGAATTCTCTTTTAATCCATTTTGAAAAGTGCATGAAAAATAAACAATGAAATTGTACTTTTTGTTGTAGATCTGTAAATGAAAACTGCTGTTAGGATCACTTGGCAATCATAAAATGATAGGTTTTGGTTTTAACATTTGGTTTTACAGGGTACTTCAACTTGCATCAAAGATTACAGATGGCAGTTTTATTTTTTGAAGTCTCTTTCATTATCAGATTTTTTTTTTTTTTTTTTACAATCAAAACAACTATGAATTTTGAGAAACTTGTCATTCATTCGCGATCGTACCATGCAGGAGTTTGTCGTTGTATTCCTTTTAAGTATGTGCACAATAAAATTATCATTAAAGGCAAGCTCACATGCCACACTGTCAGTATTTCATGTGGAGATATAGGAGGTTTTATATATTAGTTTATTGTCAGTACAGTTTATTGTGAGTTTTAAACAGCATAGTTCTTGCACACTTTTGAAGGTTATTACTAAATGTTTAATCGGACTTTCGTCCATTTAAACATTTACAAATTTGAAGCTATAACACAGCTTTTTCCATACCTTCTTTGATTGAATTGTAGATTTTTGTGATGACAGGAAACTTTCCTAAATCTCAATCAATGAAAATGATGGGGGAAGCTTATCCCTGCTATAATTTTGATTCATGGTTTGGTAAACACTAACAACTTGGCCTAAATTTGCTGCACCATGTCAAAGAATTATGAAAGAAAATACCAGTCACTCTGTATTGCATCATAAGTTTGCATACAAATTTGGAGATTGATGATTGAGATATTAATATGCTGTAAATGCTCAATTTTTGACAAATTTTGATGTAGGATTTTGCTGCATTTATGGTTTTTAATCAATTTTTCAGCAATTGAGTTAATGTTTCCTCTGCATGTCTACTATAAGCCTTGAAAAGGGGAAAAACAAAATACCACTGTATTTCACTCTTAATGTTGATTTAAACTCTGCTCTGTCGTTTATTTGATATTTCATTAGTATTTATGAGGTGGGGTGAAAAAGATAATAAAATCTGATTGGGAATGTTTTATTAAGATTATAGAGTTTTACCAATAATATAATTTTTTAAAAGGATTATACAATTATACCGATCAAGGTAATACATTGCATTGTGTTTTTAGTATCCTATGTATTTTAGATTACATTTGTTGTATTTAAAGCAGCTGCAAGTGTTTGTCCTATGTGGGACTAGCTCATAAAATGAAGAATTTCGTCAAAGTTATAAAGTTATTTATATATGAAATATAAAATGGTTTATTGAAGATATTTGTTTTGTTTCCTCTTTTGTGTCTTTCTGAGGGATACGACGTTACGCAATTGACTATTACAAAGCAAGAGCAAAATAGTTATAATCATCAAGATAAATTTTATTGATAGGTTGACTCCACCTGGGGATTTGAGCAAACTCCTGGACTCGGTACTGAAATAACTGAATGAATAAACTGCATGCGTGATACTTCAGGCTCTCACAGTGAATTTTTACCATATCTCACTTACCCAGGCACCTCAAATTTTTCCTCCTGTTAGCAAATGACAAAGCAGACTCCGCTGCTAAACAAACTCTCACCCTACCCTCTTTACCCAATATATATACCAAAATCAAACAGCTTGTTGTTTTACATATCTGTCACCACTGAAATCAAATTGGGACACCCACATGGATAACAGACTCCACAAGAGCCAACCTTCCATTCTCGCTAACCCCACTCCCACAACCTATCCCATAAAGACCATGTCTACAGTACATCACCCACCTCAGAATAGGCCACACCCACCTCACTCATTCTCAATTGCATAATGACTCACCCCCTACCCCTCTGCAATAACTGTCACAGGCCACTTACTATCAACACATCCTCATTGACTGCTACCCCAGAGCTCCTCGCAATCTCTTCAATTCCATTCCTTCTGCAAAAATATCCCAGACAAAATCATTTCCTTCTGAAGCCATACCTGCTATTATAAACTTTCTATGGAGTATTTGCATTGTTATGACCCTCTCCGTCCCAACCCTCTCCGTCCCGGCCCTCTCCGTCCCGGCCCTCTCCGTCCCGGCCCTCTCCGTCCCTGCCCTCTCCGTCCCGGCCCTCTCCGTCCCGTCCCTCTCCCTCCCGGCCCTCTCCCTCCCGGCCCTCTCCCTCCCGGCCCTCTCCCTCCCGGCCCCTCTCCTCCCGGCCCTCTCCCTCCCGGCCCTCTCCGTCCCAGCTCATGACAAAACTGCTCATAAAACACGCAATCACATCATACCTGGTTTGGTTTGGCTTAGTCCTCCTGATATTTTATCTTGGCTCCGCCCCTGACCTGCAGACCTGAGAGGATTTCTTCTTTCCGGTTGTGCTTTCTTCCCTGTTGGAATTTCAAATTCGGGAACTTAAAAAATGGTAATATTGAAGGGAAATTTTGGCAACATTTCCCAAAAATTGCGGGTGATTTTCCGATTAGCAGCAACCTTTAATGAAAAATTGATTTACCACTGCCATTTTCCACTCATACATGAATTAGAAATTGATCACATTTTAATGAGGACTCCTGAAAGTGCGACTTTTAAAAATTCAGACTGATCTGCTAAGATTTTAACACTTTTTTCACCAACAGTAATTTTTAAGTGTCCATAGACCTTGGATGTTATTCATAAAATTTCCTTTCTGAATATTTCCAAAGTCATGTTTGCATAGTCCATGTTAAATTCCATGAAGCCTCGAGGGCTTATAGAGCCGGTGCTTATACCTGGTTCCACTATGCTAAGCGAATAAGAGTACTTGATTTCCCCTAGGTGAGACACATGGAGGAAAGTTGGAGAATTTTGTTGGCAGGGAATTGATTTTCAAGAAATTTAATTTGCAATTTCTAAGTTTCATGACCATGGATGCACAAGTTTTTAAATAAGAATAAAAAAATCAACCAAATGTGACGTACTAGTGACCCCTATGGTTGCCATTTCAAGTGTGGCATATAGAATAGCCTTTTAAAGATAATTTTGTTTTTGGCTTGCTGTTTTAGTTTAGGACATGTTTCTGATTTTTCACTTTGCAAAAAATGCAAATTTAATTCTTTAAAATCATTTAATTATATTCTGTTGTTGAAAAATATTACCAAACACGTCAATTACTGCTAGAAAGGGGTGTGACATGCAGGGAATCAACTTGTACTATTGTATTGGATATAAATTGCTGCAGTTTTTTTTTTTTACTGACAATTGAAAACAATGATTTGCATACTAAAATACAAGCGTTCCTCTGTCATACAAAACCCACTTTGCATAAATATATGCATTTTGATGCCAGGCAATAAAAGTACAAAGCAATCAAGTTGTTAGTATTGATATTTGTTTTGTATAATTTTTATAGAATTCAAAGCAATTTAGCGCATGGTGCCTTTAAACGTCCATACACAGTTAATTAGTAACGTTGTATTATACAGCCATTGTGATTATTATTAGTTAATTCTTATACAGCGCTCACTTCTACATAAAAATACTGAGAAAGATGAGTTTTTCCGTTCTTCTAAAATGTTAAAATGACTGGCAAGTTTCAATGCCAGTTGGCAGGTTGGTAGCCTGTTCCAATGACTGGCAAGTTTTAATGCCAGTTGGTAGGTTGGTAGCCTGTTCCAATGACTGGCAAGTTTTAAAGCCAGTTGGCAGGTTGGTAGCCTGTTCCAATGACTGGCAAGTTTCAATGCCAGTTGGTAGGTTGGTAGCCTGTTCCAATGACTGGCAAGTTTCAATGCCAGTTGGTAGGTTGGTAGCCTGTTCCATGACTGGCAAGTTTTAATGCAGGTTGGTAGCCTGTTCCAATGACTGGCAAGTTGTAATGCCAGTTGGCAGTTTGGTAGCCTGTTCCAAAGACTGGCAAGTTTGAATGCCAGTTGGCAGGTTGATATCCTGTTCCAATGACTGACAAGTTTTAATGCCAGTTGGCAGGTTGGTAGCCTGTTTTAATGATTGGTAAGTTGTAATGCCAGTTGGCAGATTGGTAGCCTGTTCCAATGACACAAGTTTCAATGCCAGTTGGCAGGTTGGTAGCCTGTTCCAATGACTGGCAAGTTTCAATGCCAGTTGGTAGGTTGGTAGCCTGTTCCAATGACTGGCAAGTTTCAATGCCAGTTGGTAGGTTGGTAGCCTGTTCCATGACTGGCAAGTTTTAATGCAGGTTGGTAGCCTGTTCCAATGACTGGCAAGTTTTAATGCCAGTTGGCAGTTTGGTAGCCTGTTCCAAAGACTGACAAGTTTGAATGCCAGTTGGCAGGTTGATATCCTGTTCCAATGACTGACAAGTTTTAGTGCCAGTTGGTAGGTTGGTAGCCTGTTCCAATGATTGGTAAGTTGTAATGCCAGTTGGCAGATTGGTAGCCTATTCCAATGACACAAGTTTCAATGCCAGTTGGCAGGTTGGTAGCCTGTTCCAATGATTGGTGAGTTTTAATGCCAGTTGGCAGTTTGGTAGCCTGTGGAAATGACTGGCAAGTTTTTAATGCCAGTTGGCAGGTTGGTATCCTGTTCCAATGACTGACAAGTTTTAATGCCAGTTGGCAGGTTGGTAGCCTGATCTAATGACTGGCAAGTTGTAATGCCAGTTGACAGGTTGGTAGCCTGTTCCAATGACTGGCAAGTTTTAATGCCAGTTGGTAGGTTGGTAGCCTGTTCCAATGACTGGCAAGTTTTAATGCCAGTTGGCAGGTTGGTAGCCTGTTCCAATGACTGGCAAGTTTCAATGCCAGTTGGTAGGTTGGTAGCCTGTTCCAATAGCTGGCAAGTTTTTAATGCAGGTTGGTAACCTGTTCCAATGACTGGCAAGTTTAATGCCAGTTGGCAGTTTGGTAGCCTGTTCCAAAGACTGACAAGTTTGAATGCCAGTTGGCAGGATGGTATCCTGTTCCAATGACTGACAAGTTTTAGTGCCAGTTGACAGGTTGGTAGCCTGTTCCATTCATTAGGCCCTTCCACAGTGGAAAAAAAGCGTGATCCCAAACGTTTTCCTTTGTGTTGATATTACATGATGTGTATTTTTAGACCTCAGTGCATAATTAAAAAAAATTCTGTAAATTATATATATTTAAAGTATTGTATTTGTAATGAATAATCAAAATAAATCATAGGTCACATGTGAGGTGCTTTTTCTACACCTGATATCAAACAGTTTAAGCTTTCAGTTTTAAGCTTTTAACCTGAAGGCGTTTTGTTCGGATTTGGAGATGCAATTTTGTAAAAATGCTGAAGAAGCATTTTGTCATATAAACTTCTAAAAATGAATTGTCCATAAAATATTTTACATTCAAATTCTAAAACATTTCACATAATGTAGAATGTGTGTAGTAGTCAGACGTAAGTTTTAATTCGCAATAGTCAGATAAATAGGTGTAATAGAGTGTATAAATCTTCAGAACGAAAAAGAGATTTCACTTAACGAATTTAGCTATTTAATCGCCATTTTCTTGAAATCGAGTGGGAAATTTTAATTGAACCCAAGGCTTTATTCGTACTTTTTGCATCATATTTAAAACGGTCGTTTTTTGTAAGTTTACCGGCCAAACTGCCAAATAATTATTGAAAATCCGCCAAAAAACGGCCAAATCAGTTTCCAATGGACTGAATCGTTTAAAGAAGTACAAAACAATGTAATGAATATATATATATATAT
>JAIGNY010000574.1:1215000-1282500 GCA_020152595.1 Chiridota heheva
TCATTGAAAGCGATACTTGAGTAAAAAGCTTCGAGTCACTTTTCGAGGACTCTGTCCTTATATCGAGAATCAAGTGATTAATTAAGAGTAATGTTGAGGCAGAGTGTCTATGTATACGCATTTAATGCACTGGGCAAAGGACTTTGGCTCGAGTGCAAAGTCCTAGATTTGAATAGTGCATTAAATGCATATAAAAACACGATGCCAAAACATTAATATTTTCATCATAAAATCATTTAAAGTGGACTTCCCATTTGCAAGTTTCATCAAGGAGCTCCTAATGTCCTATCCAAAATTGTTCGGACTTTAAACTTTGAGATCAATCATCGCATCCGGATTCTTCGCGGAACTGGATCAGATTTTACTTGGTTACCTAAATATCAACCGTTGTCCAAAGAGGTCATCTTCTTCACTCAAGTCAGGCTATTTAAGTAAGTTAAACAGATTAAGTATCTATTGTATTATTTGTAATATTTGCAAAAAGAAAGCTTTGAAGTTGACTTTGTAATAGACTCAGTTTAAATTTCAAAGCCACTCATCTTGAATGTCTCTTTTGACATTCTTCTGTTATTTTATGATCACTGGTCCGTAATACTTATTTAAACAATTTTCACAAATCATTAGCGGCGAAAATTAGGATTGGTTAATGTCAATGTAGGGCTGTTTAGTCCTAATGTAAATGAAAAGTGTGAGGACAAATACCCATTACAGTCCCCCCCCCCACACACACATACACACCGTCAGTTCCGCCGCTATTTGGTTCAATAAGTCAGTCAGTATTAAATGTTAAATGTCTGCAAGAGTAGTTCTAAACTATGAAAAACGTGTTCCTTAATAATGGGGTTTCATATAAACTGTGTACCTACTGCTCCTTCCTCGCCTTAATCTGGAGTATGGGAGCAGTTTTCCCTATGGCCCCGTGGTTCCACAATCTCTGGAGATACTACAAATGATTAAGCCTTTTGGCACAAACATGACCGGTGTAATCCAGAGGAGAGGGAGATGCCATTTTGCGCCTCACCGCTTTGGATCTGAACGTTTTTGACAGGCGCATATAAGGTGGAATTAGCTATCAATCTGTGACGTTTGAGAGCATTGACAACATATGTTAATAAAAAGTTATGTGCTAACAAAGGTATTATTTGTACTTTATTCTGACATGTGTAACAGACTAAACCATACAAACGTTAATATTTCTTTTAACTCTTAGCTTATAAACCACGTTCCTTTCTGTGTAGTTCCTTAAGTAGTCTTTAGCTTTCCTTCCGTTGTTATGCTCCTTTGTTGCACATCCGTTTATAATGAAATATATGAATAAATTAGGAGAGCGTGAATTATGCCCTTGACCAGTTAACATTTAACTTGTCTTTTCTTTCATCATTCTGAGCAGCCAGGTAGTCTCAACCTTACACCCCTGCGCCGCTGGCATGTTACATAATTGGTGGCAGCGGTGTTTTGAAACCGATTGTTTTTGTCAGTTTTATAGTGGAATTGTTGTTTACTTTTATATTCTTTTTGTATCATAGGCCTGTGATTTTCCGTATTTCACAAACCAATGCATTAACTGTGTTAGATACCAAGGACAATTAACAGAAACAAGCTTGCTAATTTGAAACAAAGATATATACAGATAACAGAGCGACAAATGTAAAATACGTTCACCATTTATTCATATTTATTCTTTTCATATTCAATCATACTTTTATTCAAAATATTTGCGAGTATTCGAAACTGAACATGTATATTGAACCATGGAGTATAAATTCAAGTATGCAAAGGTGTATCATAACTCATAATTCGGGTATCTGTAATGCTATTTTTATTTATGTATGGGACTTCTATTCATATAGAACAATATCGTTGTTTTGTTGTAAAAACATCACTTAAAACTACCCAGTACACCATTTTACTTTTGATGTTGCACGTGTAGTTGGTTGTTAAATATTGTTTTGCAAAATGAAAATACATGAATCGGGGTCGATATCTCAATACGAGAGGGAAATATGTAACAGACTGAAACCATACAAACGATGATAGTCCTTTAACTCTTTGCTTATAAACCACATTTCTTTAGTTTCTTGGGTAAGTCTTTAGCTTTCGTTCCATTGTTATGCTCCTTTGTTGCACATGCGTATATAGCAGTATAGTGAAGTCTATGAATAGATGAGGAGAGGGTGAATCATGCCCTTGACCATTCAACATTAACGTTAACATTCAACTTGTCTTGTCTTTTATTATTCTGAGCAGTCAGGCAGCTCAACATTATACCTTAACCCCACCGGAACGTTACACATATAGGCGTACGGGGGGAGCAGGGGGCAGACAGCCCCCCGGCAAAAAAAATGAAAAAATGAAGGAAAAAATGAAAATGTTAAATATTTTCGAATAATTTTTTTTTTTTTAAAGAAATAAGTAACCAAATATAGATATAGATATGATCTTTAAAAGCTTTGTTCAGTTGTTTGTTGTTTAAAAGCAGATGATTTGGCAATGTGGCAACATGAAATGTGGATTTTATGAGTATATTCATGAACTGTGTTAAATTAGGGCAAGATTGGAGGATTCGGGAAAAAATTGTTCTGCCCCCCAAAATAAAACTGTTCCGTGCGCCTATACATACATTCCTACCAAAGTTTTCAAAAAAACTAGACAAAAGAATGTCCATAAGTTAAACTTTATTTACATTAAAGTGACAGAAAACTTAATTATATATACAATAGATTTTTTCCCTGTCAAAAACTAATTCAAATTAATCCTGGCTCTTTTACCAGTTCACGAATTGGTTTTGTCGGGTGTGAACATGTGTATAATAAACATCAATGCGCGATCAGGAGCGCTTGCCGGGAACCAAGGGGCAAAACCCAGGAAGCCATACGATATGGGGTATTTTAGATACAATCTGCAATTTGTATCATATATCTTTTACTTTGAAGTTGTCCAGAAAGGTCCGTTTACTCCTTAACACATAACACTAGTATTATATTGAGCAAGAGTAAATAAATACACTTAATACTAAATTGTAAAACACTTTTCATTTTCAGTGGCGTCGCCAGAGATTTTCGTTTTTTTTTTTTAGGGGGGGGGGGCGGCACAGCAGTTTAGAGGAGGGTGAGCACAATAAAAGTGGTTGCACTGCGCACGCTAAGCGTGCGCGTACCGACGTGGGGTGCAGGGGCGTGGGGGCTGGGTCAAGGGGCGAAACAGATTCCAATCAAACAGAGAAATCAAAACTTAAATTGATGAAAAGAAGAAAATTCAAATTCTATAAACTCAGATAAGCATTTGGGTTACCATTTGTAAACCAGTAAACAGTCAGAAAATAATTTCACTTGAAAGTTGAGACAGTTCGGGCAATAAACCAGGGGTCCAGGGAGCGAAGCCCAGGATGCTCTGAAGACATGGTTTTGATGACCTAAAATGGGTGCAAAATCTTTAAAACATTGACCAAAATTTGGTTTTTCTTTTATTAATCAGTAAAATTAAACAGAACATTAAATAACTAACTATTAGGACCTATGAATTTGAGGATGGTATCGGAAAAAAAGGTTTGAAGGACGGATAACATTTGAAATTGAAGTCATATGTGAAAAATGTAATGCCCGGTTGACCCCGGACCCCCCACCCCCACCCCTCCTCTCATAACGACGCCACTGTTCAGTTTACTCCGTAACTACAACTCTCTCGTTGAATTTTGGAGCTAATACTCCATACTGCCATAGGTGAATACCCTGTCACGAAACTACCACCCTTCATTTATCTCAACAGTTTCATGTAAACAGGGAGGTGATTCCTTGCTGTAACCAACAAACTCATTGTTGTCGGCTTCTACGTATTCACAGCAACAAAGATTACACTTTCGTGGCCTCTGTTGACTGGCTTGACAGTAGACCTATTCGTGTAGATATTTTGACCAATCCGAAACGTTAAATTGTTTTCATTATCTATACGTTTCACGATAACTGGCCTTTATTGAAAGGTGTATGAATAGGTACAAAACAACAATTATGCTATTCCACTATATCTAACCGAAAGGTGCGCTGAAATATGAGTTCAACAGTCCTTGAAATTTAAAAACATAGCATGTGTAGTTCTCAAGTTATCAGGGAATGAGTAATCAAAATTGTATTTTCCTTTTTTTTTTAATTATGGAAAAAGTGTGATGTATGAACAGGAACAGGAAAATCCCTCAAATTAAAAATGGAGGCTGTTGTTTTTCTTTCCTTAATTTCAGATGTTTAAAATGCCTAGGGTCCACCTTGAGGTTGGTTGGTGGTAGGCTATGGTGAAGATAAAATCCTCTTAATCAGAATTATATTCGCTCTATTCCAACTCCCTGATCAGAGAGAAATGGCAAAGGGTTAAAAACAATAGATTTACATCAGAAAATATACATCACAAGAGTAACCAATTTTGTTGCATATCTGCACGAAAATCTACAAAAAGCTGTAAAATGACCAATTCTTAATCGATTTTGATGAAATGCTTTGCTATCTTCATGCTTTTTATTGGATTTGAAATCAATTTTGCTAATGTTGCCTCTACCTGTCCATATACCTAAGACAAGATTTTACCATTTCACTCCTTTTACTGTTTGTACAAGATAAACATGCTTGAGCACGGAACTTCAAGCAACAAAACATCAACACAAAACGTTTATAGCATGTTATATACAGAAGGAAAGCTCATAAGGGCAATATACCGGGCCGCCTTTAAGAGGGCCCTATATGCTGACGAGGCCCCAGAGAAAAGGGAATTACTTGTCGTACTTCATGACAACGTTGATTGTATTTCTTAACTTAAAGATATAGAATGAAACACATTGCAAATTTTCTCACTTTTTTAAGGATAAGAATAAGGGTCTTTTTAATTGAGTGGCCCTAAATGGTAGCTTAGCATGTTAGCTTATGCCTAAACGGTACCGGCAATGTCATAACTTTCGTGTTTATACAAGGGCGAAAACAGCGGTGGGTGCTCATGCGTGGTTCAAGTTTGAGAATTCGGGACAGGCCTTTTGATCAAATATGTTTAATATATGTGTTCTAAATGTATTTAGCTACTATATATTCAAAACGGTTGGTCCCTGAACACCCAATGCACCCCTTTACTCGATCGACCCATTCTACTTTTATTTTCTCGGTCAGAACAATTACGAGATACTATTTTGTAAAGCTATTTTTGAAAGAATCCAAAGAGAGCCTGAGAGTTATATTGGGCCGTCTAAGTCCTCCAATATGATGCTCTTGTTTGACATAATGGGAGTGGACCTGACGGATGAAGGCCACTCGGGTGAAGGCGCTGGCATGATGGCTTTGCTTCTGTTCTTGAGAAGAGCTGATGTGGCCATTGTGGCGGCTATCACTGCCGAAAGATGCGGGCGAACAGATGATTTCCTACAACAAAGGTATGAAATAAAGACAGATATTTGTATTGATATTATATACAGTTTGTTCATTAAAGGCAGCTTTAAAGCTGGCCTAATAATGTTTAGAAAGTTAAAACTAGAAATTGACAGATTGGAATGTCTCCCTTGTATCACTCTTGCACAAAGAGATCACAGCTAAATTTAAACACCCCAACACTTATCAAGTTTCAGGATCTTGGTTCATTTCTATACCTTGAGTTATGAACCATGCATATTTATATAGAATGCCAACAGAGCCCCATTTGATGACTGAAAACTTATTTGATGACGATGTTAATTTATGCGATGTTAATCTAAATTCATTTCATTTCTATGTGAATTTCTATGAGGAACTTAGCAAATTGTATGACTCTTATGTCATCATATGACTATATACGTGTAATGCATCACCAAATAATATTACATAATCATCAAAATGTGGTCCTCTTGGCGTTCAATCTCATTTTGATGATGTCTGCATATTTCATAACGATGTCTGTATATTTCATGATGTTGGTTATACTTACGCTCTCTGCATAAGTATTAATATTGATTAGATGATGTGTTAATATTCATCAGATGTGTTAATATTCATTAGATGATGTATTAATGTTCATCAGATGAAGTATCAATATTCATTAGGTGACGTATCAATTTTCATTAGGTGACGTATTAAATTTCATTAGGTGACGTATTAATTTTCATTAGGTGACGAATTATTTTTCATTAGATGACGTTCTAATATTCATAATAAGTACGTGTCGTGTAAAGAGGAACCTCCCCGGGATTATATGATTGTTAAAAGCATTGGGTATGCAGCAAACAACCGGGCACGGTGTCACCTCTTATTATCTCATCACCCACATATACAACTATGTGGAGATGAGATATTGCGTCACTTTGCTGTATAGGCAAATAATTGCATGTGCCTCTCACACCACATGGCCACCTTCTTGATATTAGGGGGCTGGTGAGGCCCATACGATGACCTCATGTTAGGGGTCATACTTTTTTGGAATGGGACAAAATTTGGTGATTTTTGCGTCTGTCCGTGTGTTTGTGTGTGTGTGTGTAGGTGTGGTGTATGCGTATGCGTGAGTATGCAACAATTAATTTTGTGTCCCTTATAACTAAAAAAAAAGTAATACGCACATGAACTAAAATTGGTGAATGGGTACCTCTGGCCCAGAACTTTTGTCTCCAAGGTTTTGGGGTCAAAGGGTCAAAAGTCAAATGAAACAAGTTTTTGGTGATGCTGTATCTTTTGAAGGAATTACTTGGTATCGTTACAAATTGCATATGTAAGACTTTTCTTACAAAAAATAAAGTGATTAGGATCAAAGGTCAGATGTCAAATATGTGATTTTAGGGGTAATTATATAATTACTAATTTGTACATTTTTGTGCCACTTGAATTCCGAAAGTGCAAGAATGATACCAATCCTATTTTTGTATTACATGGTACATGAACTTGTGTCCCGTAAACTCTAGGGTCAAAGGTTTAAAGTCACAGAGCTGGTGACCGCTTCAACCATTTCTCTCCATATTTATCATTTTTAAGCATTTTAAATTCCGAAAGTGCCAAGACCTATACCAATCCTGTGTTTGTATCACATGGTACATGAACTTGTGTGACGTAAACTCTGTGGTTAAAAGTTTAAAGGTCACAGAGCTAGTGACCCCTTTTAACCATTTCCCCCTATAGTTATCATTATTAGCTATTTCCCCCACTATACTGTATGCTTAAGGTGATGAGATAAACAACTCCATGGATTGCTTTCGTGTTACAATATTGCTTAATAGACTTAAGCCCCAAGCTAGTGAGTACGCTTGACCTTACCTGCTATGACCTTTAAATGGATTCTCGTCACCTTCGTCTTGTTCGTCTGCTTCTGTTTGAATTTCCATCTTTTGAATTATCAAGCGAAGTAAGTCATACTGTTTGTCTTGTTTAATGCCTATTTGCTTGACTCTGTAAAATTATGATACATATAAGAGATTAATGTCATTTGATTTAGGTATGTTGCTTTTCAAAATATTTCAAGATTTATCTCTTATTGTGTCATTTTCCAGGGGCTTAGGAACCGGGGGCAGGGGAAATAGTTCCCAATAATATTTCGATTGGGGTCAAGTACCATTTCTACACCCCCTTCCGCCCACCAATTATGAAAGTCTGACAAATTTATTTCGAAGAGTCAGATTCCATTCCATAAAATTTCCTTCATTTTCGTAAAATTTGCTTCAATTATCGAGAAATTTCCTTCATTTCCGGAAAATGTTCTGCAATTTTTTGGAAATGTAGCCAATTTTCCTCAATATTTCCAATTATTTGATGAAATTAACTTCCTATTACCCCTGCAAATAGTTTTGGAAGAGGCATGTATACATTTGTATAGGTTTGTTGGGACAAATTAAATTATCCCCCCGCGCCCCCACCCCCATGTGAAATTCTTACTACGTCGCTGTTGTTTGTTATCAGCAGAAGACCCACTATATGACATATTATCAAAAGACATTTAAAGGGTTAAATTTGTTCCAAGAACTTTGCGTACTACGTCACTGTTGCAAATCTGATATCATGGCGTCACTTCCGCGGCAGTTGCTGATTGATTTGTCAGTATTTGGAAATGGCTCGACCTATCATCAGTGGCGTGGTGGGCCATGTTTCATTGGGGGCGGGGACAAGGACATTTTGGCGCCCCCTTCAAATAAAAATGCTCTTAAGTTAAATGCGCACATAGGTCTAAATTGGCATGCACCGTTTATATGGCACCGTTTAGGAAATTGCATAAAATCAGTGTTTGAAATCTAGGGACAAAGAAAATTTTCCGAAAATTGAAGAAAAACTTCCTAAATATTGAAGAAAATATCCCCAAAATGAAGGAAATTTTACGAACATTAAAAAAAACATCCTAAATATTGACAAAATTATCCCCAAAATGAAGAAAATTTCCCCAAAATTTAAGAAGAATATCCAAAAATTGAAGGAGATTTTTCTGAAATTGAATATTTCCCGAACAAAATAAATTCGTAAGACGTCTTTTGTTCCGAACAAAAGAAAAGGGGGGTGGGGGTGGTAGGGGGAGGGGAGGGGGAACTGGTACTTGCTTAAAATTGTGCTAACTTTACAGGCATGATATAGGAGCGAAGGCCGCGAGGAATCGGTGGGACCCAAGGGTTTCCAGGGAACCCGGGCCTACGTTTTTTGCGGTTTTGATAGCAGAAAAAGGCTTTAAATGTGTCACATGTATGCGGCTAAGCTGCAGGTAGGGGCGCTGGGGGATAGCAAAAAACTGCTTAATCTAGGGTTGACGTCCTGGTAGGCGTTTTTGGCTGATTTTGGTAGCAGAAGATTGTTTAAAATCGTGTCAATTCCACACTAAAATTAGTTAAAAGGAATATATATTTTGGAACGAATGTTCAAATATAGAATCCCTTTGACTATAGGCCTATGTGTCTTTAGTTTGAGTTTAAGGATGGTTTTCATGTTTTTGGTGTAAGAATAAAGCATTGAGAGAAAACATTACAGCGCTGAGAATAAAAAGTTTACAAGAAAATATTCTCAAAACAATTTTTGTTCCCCTGTAAGCATTCGGCGCCCTCTCAAAAAGCTTCTACCAACTGTATCGAATAAAATGCAAAATGCATAGCTGGGGACTTTGTTGCGTGGCGGGGGGAGGGGTCAGTGTGTTAAAAACGCTGATAGTAGGACCGGATTTGTGTCCAAAGGGTGCATTTTTAGATGAGTATCTTTGGAGAGTTTAAGAGTACCTAATCAGTTTTCGTAGCTATAGCATCCAGGAGATGCAATACCACTCCCTAAATCATCCATCTTAGTCACTAATTTTGTATTTATAGACAATGCAAAGAACGACTAAAACCTTTTTCGCATTTTATCAAACTCCGCCATTTTTTTCTTGCACTCAATGTCCATTGAATTTCCAAGCATTTCGTCTGTAAGTCCAGCCTTCTTTTTCAAGTATATCCAAGTCTAGTAGACAAAAAAACATATGTAAATGAAAATCACGTCATTTCCTTTAAAAATTAAGTCTTTAAAATGATCCAAATATGTGAAAACCCTACGTCCATCCATTTTGGCGACGGCCTTGGCGTAGAGGGATAGTGCAGAGGTGTATGCAAGTCTGAACTTGCAATGGACATGCGTGGGGTTTGTCGTTAAAGTTACAAGAAATAGGATGTGAGTGAATTTACTTGAAATTTTGCAAACTGACAAATTTATAGAGTTACCGACGAACATTATGCAGAGGCGTTCATTCCAAGGAAGAGGAGGGAGAGGGGGGGGGGATTACTGGAAGTTTCCGCGTTGAAAAAACACTCACACCCACATCACACATACGACCCAAGGGGATAGTGTTTGAATGGGAAGGGGGGGGGTGCAGATGTGTCGGGAGGAACTCGGGCAAAGGAGCGAAAAACTCAGTGAGGGCACTTTCTTTATTTCAGATAAGATTTCTAATGAGGATCTGAACCACAAAAAATATATTAAGTTCCATGTCAGGGGTAACGGAAAATGTTTAAATCTGGGGCACAGCATTTAATGGTCAATTTTTCGACTGACATATTTTTGGAAAAATGTACGGTGCAACTGCATTATAACTTTCCGGGCAGTAATGTCCGCCTCCAACTCCCCCTCCCCTTTCACCCCCAACTTAACTGGAAATTTTCTAAACTTTTATCAGTTAGAAAATTTCTGGAGAACTTTTTTCCTTTCCCTCTTAAATTTGCTGCTACGTAAATTTGTGAATTTTAGATCAAGACTTTCAGGAAAATGGGAAATTTGTATACCAAGGTCTGCATTAATTTGAAAATTTATAGATTATAAGTCTCGAAATCGGAAATTTAATTGTATTGATCATGATTCGGAATATCAAAATTTTCCACTCAATGTGAAAAGCAACTAAGGGGTCATTAGAACTGTGGAAAGGTTTAGGAGGTTTTTCATCATTTTATGAATATTCGGACAGGGACACAATTTAATCAGTTTACTTTCGCACGACAAGGACGTGATCCCACAAATATTTTTGGGCCACTTGTCCCCCTCCTTTCTAGTTAGTGGTGCCTGGCGCCCACTGTCTCCCCACCCAGGAATGACGCCCATGACTCAATGCCGTTATTTTCTTCTTATTTGTCAAGTGAGAGGGTAAAAAAGGGGAATTCCTTTCTTACCTTTCCAATCACGCCCAGGCTTGCGTTTCCGCAAAGCTTGTTCGGGTAGACTGTTATTGACATCTTATCCACTCTCTCTATCATCCAGTATGGCATTTTTTCTTCTAGATCGGCATGCAGGTCAACTTGCATGGCAAGTCGCTTAAGCTGTGCATCCTTCTGCACACTTGCAATATCGCCTACTGCTAAACCGATCTACGTATTAGAGACAGACATTCATGAACCAAATTAAACAAATGCAAATACCTTTATGTCACTATTCTGTATTCACGCAGTAGCATGTACTTTCTATTCAAATGTATATTTAATAAGGAATCGCTCTGAAATGTCTGATTAAGTAAATGGCAGGTCAGCGCCCTCATCCCTACTTTCTTAACAATTGTTAAAATAGTTTTAAAAAAATTGATTTAACACTTTATGAATTTGAATTAATTCTCCTCAAAGGGGTTAATTATCATTACCCTTACTGGATTATGTTTTAAAGAACACTTTCTCAGAAAAAGGTTCTTCGCTAATGATATACTAAACGTTTTTGCGATGTTGTATTTAAATACATGAACTAAGACACACAAAGAGTAGGGTGGGGGGGGGAGACAGAGAGAGGGGACAGAGAGGGTGAGGTGGGTGTAGGAGTACACGTGATACAGAACAAGCCCATTTTAAAAGTTTGACAACATTTACACAAGTTTGTAGTAATCTATTGAAAACCTTTCTTTTAGACAACCCATATTTTTCAAAGAGTGACGATAAACCTAACCATGTACAAACGTACACAATAAAAGATTATATTTCCACATGCGTTTTCATGATTTTGTGTTTTACATATGATGTAGTATTTATAGCTCTCTTTGACATAAATTTTGAATTGTATAATACACCTTCTTACTATGCGTTGTGACATGTACGTTTTTGCACTTGAAATATCAATTTTGCGAGAGCTTCCGGGGCTTCGCCCCCCTGAACCCCACCAGGGGTCCTTAAGCGGGCCACTGGACCCCACGCTGACAAGTCGAGCGCTTTGCGCTAGAAGTGACACCTTCAGTGTCACCTCAATTACGCCACTTAATATCGTATCGGTTCAATTTACCCCCTTCCCCTCCCTCCAATGTGAAAATGCGGGCTACGCCACTGGTACAGTGTGATGTCATACTTGTAGATCCAAAACAATCTTAATGTATTTCAATTTTCTTAAATGTTTCTTTTATTTGGAGTGAATGTGAACAGATGGGCAAAGCAAGTTATTGTAAAGTGGATGTTACTCCCACCTCGTCAATTAAACAAAACATGTTTCCAATAATATAGAAAGTCAATTAATTGTCTAAGAAGTAAAGTAGTATTGTCTTGGGCCTGTAAGTATGACAACACACCGTACTGTCGTATATAGCAAGGTCTCTTTTCAACACATTGGTGAAATATTTAAAACATAACAACTCAAAAAGTATTTATTATAGTGTTTTCATTTTCATATCTATTTGAATACTGGAGGTACTCGTGAAAGCTCCATAATGTGCTTGCATTTCCGTATCCAGGCGCGTTAGTCTGTTAGTAGACCATTTTGACTGGGGTGTAAACTCTAAAATTAACCGATGAGCTCAAATCAATATATATCCAATTTGAAAAAAAGTCTTCCTCCTTAAGACTAGGATTGACCTACTTCCCGTTTGCAGGCGGATCCCAATGAGCAGCCCACCCACAGGAGAGCGGGGTGGGCTGCCCTTGTGAAACAGTAAAGCTATAAGGGTCTGGCACTGCAGCAAAGTGTAAAAAGGCTTGAACAAAATATGGGAAGAAAACATTTGAAATATATTAATGCTCAAATGCCTCAAATAATACAAAATCTTCCCCCCTAAGACTAGGATTGACCTACTTACCGGTTGCAAAAGTCCCCGTTTGGGAGACAAATGTTTTTAAAGAATGCTTTTTTTATTTATAAAAACAATTCCCCAAAATTGGCAAATAATTATCGAAATGAAAGAAATTTTATGTTTCTTTCCGAAAATCAAAGAAAATTACCCGAAAATGAAGGAAATTTTATGAAAATTGAAAAGAAAATTTATTCGGGGAAACTGATACCTGTAAAGATTTCACCTCGGTTGTATGCTTTCTTGCCGCTTGGAAAGTCAAATTGGGAAATATTTAACATAAATATGAAGGAAAAGAAATGGTAAAATTGAAGAAAAAGCTGTTAGATTTATTGAAAAGGTTTGTAGAATTAGGAAAGCTCTCCTAAAGAAAATTTCCCGAAAATTGACAAAATAAAACTCCTGAAAATGAAGGAAATATTCCGAACGTGAGGGAAATCTTCCGCAGGGGAAACTGATACCTAAGAACACTTTTCTCTTCAGTTGTATGCCTTCTTCCAGGTTGGGAGGTCAAATTAGGACATTGTTAGAATAAACTTTGAGTATGTACAATTTTAAAAGAGGTGCAGTGGCGCAGTGCTTAAGGAGTCATGCACGCATGCGAAAGGTACAATGCGTTGCATTGTGTCCTTGAGCAAGGCACTTTACTCTACTTGCTTCAGTCCACTCAGCTGTAAAATGAGTACCAGCACTGCTGGGGAGTTAACTTGCGATGGACTGGCGTCACCCGTCTAGGGGGAGTCATGTACTATCATCCGCTTGCGCCATGGAAATATTTCTGCCCCCACACTAATGTAAGTTAAAATTGTAACGTGCATACAAATTTGTGATAGCCCTATAATTTTGCTTAAATTACCCATACAATTACCGAACATACCTTAATTTACATAATATGATAGCTGTCTTGAAATTTCTAGTCCTTATAGGTATTATTACTAAAGAGCAACCCGTATTCGTTGGAAAAACATAAGGTTCAAGAAATTTTCCAAAAAACAAAGTTAATTTAGAACGGAAATTAAGAGAAAATAGCCCCCCCCCCCCTCTCCTTCTCCCCTTCCTCCACCTCCTCTTGTCCAACTGTAAGAAATTTGATTTAATTCCAAAAATATACACCTTTTCACAGAAATAGGCCTATATGAAGTTTCAAACTAGTGTACAAATTAACTACCTTAGAGCAAGACAAGGTCGCAAGAAACAAATACAATTTTAAACCCCACCTGAATTTTTTGGGGCGGGTCCGCAGGTCCCATGTCCCTCGGTAATTACGGCCCTGAAGCAAATCAACGATGTACTTACCAGCAGATTCATCAGCAAGATCGGCAGAAGAAGGATGAGAATGATAAGTAGGAGAAATGACAATGTCGGAAAAGGCAGTGTCCCAATGGTGTCATCAGTGGCCGGGTCGACAAAAGAGTTGAGGAAATCAAACTCCCCCGCCATCATTGTAATGACCCGCATGACTGCCATTATCGGACTCGAAAACGCCTTATTGTCCTGAAAATTAAAAACCATGTTGGAGAATAATATTCATTCTTTTTAGTAAAATGTAGGGGTAACAACAAAAAAAATGGAAACAGCTCTTTCGGTTTCCGAGCTATGCTAAGCTTCTTAATCTGTGATGCTATGATGTATGAATGGTTGCACATATCAAATTCTTTATTGTAAGCCAATTCCTTAAAACATCTTTAATAAATCTGATTCATTGGAAATGGTGCGGAAGTATATTCCTGATAGAATTTCATTGCTGGTACATATGGAGAAGACGACATATACCATGACCGCCCAGTCATACATTGCAACCTATCATAACAATTGTTTTTTAAAAGAATTCAATACAATTTGCGTCAATTATTATAATAAAGCCTTGAAATTCAAAAAGCTGTAAACTGGTCATTTTTTAGCTGATTTGGATGAAGTGTTTGCTATTTTCATGGGCTTAGGCATATGTTATAGTTGTTATTACATGACCATAGATCTTAAACATACCTCATTCGACATCAGAACATAGAACGCCATCGCAAAAGCCATAATCAAAACAGTGAAGACAGCCAACACGTGAATGAGGGTCTTGAATATCTCGATGAACATTACTATGTAGATTCCAACGTAATCAAAGCTACAGAAACAAGCGATTCAATAAGAAATTAAAGTGGGAACTCGTCTCAAGAAATTACTTGACCCGTCACCAATAAATCCGATATATACTAGTAACGTCACTTCCGCGGCGGTAATTGATTGTTTTTGGTGATTGTGTAAACATTTCGGTAACTCAAAAACGTTAGATTTGTAGTGAATCTTTTTCTCGACGATTACATAATATCTACCTTTTAAGTTATATTGAAAGTGTGCATGCTTTGTGGCTTAAACACCGTATTTCTCTGACACCATTCCCCCCCCCCCCCCCTCTCTCCTTTTTCTACATCCGCCGTTTCCTCACTTTCACGTGGGAGTTTAGAAAATAAATTTTGAAAAACTAAATCGATAACAAAACAATATGTCCACAAACCCTTAGAAAATTTGTCACGTACACTTCGTTGAAGCCTACGGCCATGAGTGGCTGTACAACATAATTTGGCCATGTGCGCCTGTACAAGATAAATATTTTGGCTATGATTCACTGTACAACATATTTTGGCCATGTATGACTATACAACATATTGTGGCCACGTCTGGCTGTACAACATATTTTGACCATGTGTGGATGTACAACATAATCATTCTGCCCATATGTGGTTGTACAACATATTTTGGCCATGATCAAATGTACAACATAGTTATTTTGGCCATGTGTGGGTGTACAACATAATTATTTTGGCCATATGTGGATGTACAACATATGTTGGCCACGTGTGGCTGTATAACATATTTTGGCCGTATGGCTGTTCAACCTCTCTTGGCCTGTGTGGCTGTAGAACATATGGCATGTGTGGCTGTACAAGACACTTTGGCCATGTGTGGTTGTACAGCATATTTTAGTGCACCAGTGCCATCTCGTCGATGTTTGTTTAAGTTCGCTTGCCCACAGTGTTTTTTTGCGTAAAACAGCCTAGTGTGCTAAACCATCAAAAAACGTGCCAAAATTTGTAATGCATTCAACAACACTGATAATTTTCCTTGTAACTTGTTGTATTGGTGAAATTAGTTTTCTACAAAACGTCAACACTTGCAAAAAGTTCAGTGACGTTTTGCTTTTCAAAATAAAAGCAAATAAATATGTCAAATAATCACATTTTTGACAATGGACCCCACCCTAATTCCATCATTGCCTAAATTCACTTCCGGTTTTCAATTTGCCTTATTGATTGCGAGAAATCTGTGATGTTATCGATAACACACGTAGGACCATATGTTTGGTCTGGCGGAAGTGTGATCGATAAAATCGCAGATTTCTGTTGATCAATAGGAAAAATTGAAAAACAGAAGTGACGTTACGATCACGACGACGACGCGACGAAGAGTGAACACACAATTACAATGACGGGGTCGTCGCCTGCGTATTCAGTTATGATAGTAACAATGCTATCACGAAACGCTTAATACGACCCAGACGAGAACACAGGTACGACGTACGGACAGACATAACATCGACAACCAAGTCAATGCCCACGGCCTTTGACAACCAGTACACTGGCGTGTCTACCCAACCCTGGCTTGAACCCAGGGCCTCGTGGTCTGTAGACAGGTATGATAACCGCTACACCACAGTAGGTAGATAAGCATTTATGTATTTATGGGACAATACCTTTCCTTTAAGCAGAGCCTCCTTTGTTATATGATTTAGAAATAAAACATTTAGATAAAATTACGAACGAATATGTTTCTACTTGTAATACAGGTCTCATTTGTAATACTTGTGTTGTTGAAATATTACATTAGGCATTCATAAGAAATAAGCATGATTAATTTAACATTCATATCAAAGGTTTTCAGTACCATCACCATGCATGTATTCGATTTTTCTTGTGACTCCCTTACTTTTCAGCCGCCAACTCCTTCAGGCCAATCGAAGGGGCTCGTTAACCCTTACTCTACCACGCGGCGATATTATCGCCGTTTTGGGTGCCCCGTCTTTGGCCCCGCCTCCCGAGCGCATTTTCAAAAAAGTGCTGGTAGAGTAAGGCTTAATCAACCCGCGACATATGCGCCAACCCGAAAATATAGGCAGCATGATCCCGGTGGGCGGCCCAGCGGGTCCCGAAAGCGGAAGGGGCCCGACTTTTCTGCCTGGAAGACAGAGGACTTTTCAAAATTCACGCCTTGATTAACCCTTACTCTACCACGCGGCGATATTATCGCCGTTTTGGGTGCCCCGTCTTTGGCCCCGCCTCCCGAGCGCATTTTCAAAAAAGTGTTGGTAGAGTAAGGGTTAATCAACCCGCGACATATGCGCCAACCCGAAAATATAGGCAGCGTGATCCCGGTGGGCGGCCCATCGGGTCCCGAAAGCGGAAGGGGCCCGACTTTTCTGCCTGGAAGACAGAGGACCCTTCAATAATCACGCCTTGATTAACCCTTACTCTACCACGCGGCGATATTATCGCCGTTTTGGGTGCCCCGTCTTTGGCCCCGCCTCCCGAGCGCATTTTCAAAAAAGTGCTGGTAGAGTAAGGGTTAATACCAACCATTAGGTAGCACAGAACTAATACGGTATTACTCCAGCACCCCAAAATTAGAACCCCCAGAGAAAAGGCTAATAAAAAATATTTTCGAAAGGTTCCATTTTATGGGACAGAAAGCTAAGAAGTTTCAAATTTCTGAAACAGTAGAAAAATGATAGGTATTGACTATGCATATCCAAACTTGGCAGGATCTGTTCAGAAAAAAGTTTCATGGGCAACAATTTAACCATGGACCTATACCAAAATTTGAGTTATTTGGTGAGGGTGTAAAATACCTCTTCACTTGAGCCTTAAAAAGAGGGCCAAAACCTAATGTCAACCCCTATTGAACATATCATCATCCGAAAGATATTAGATGGTACTTTTCAGAAAACATCGCAAAAGTTTAAAAACTTCTCCTTTCTGGTACAAAAAAGACCCGAAACTTGACTCTTTCATCGTTGCGTGCTAGATAAGCATTTGATTCTTGGGGACCCCCTAAAAATACGCACTCACTTTTCGATCGAGTGATCCTATAAGTAATTTGACTGGTTTTGCTCTATGTACGATATCAATTTTTATCATGCAAAATTACTTATAGTAAAAGGAGTTTAGATGCATATTTTACTGTTCATAAAGTGATAACTTAGATTAAATCCAACTGAAGCAAACCTACCGACGAAGATATAACATGAGGTTGTACCATGCCACAAAAACCGCCACTGCTCCACAACTGTAGTTGATGGCCTGGGGTTGGTTGATGATAAACGGGACCAGATACACCATGCCGCAAACGTACAGTAGCCATTCAGAATAGTTTGCAGCATCAAAGAAATATTTGAAGCCCTGCAATACAGTAATACTTAAACACATCAGCCCATTGTATCATAAAAAAGATCATTATTGTAAATGTAATAATGGTTTCCAAAATGTGACGGATTTCTACAAATCAAACTATAGTTTGAACTCTATCAAATGTAGTTTAGTTGGTAGAGGCAAAGGAAAGGATATGAGTATTCGGTTACTTTAAGAATAGGCCTAACTCAACTTGCAAAACACGTGTTGCTTCAAGAAATTTCAGTTTAGATTTCGAGAAATTCGGCTCGGAAAATCCTGACCTTGACCAGAATTATTTGATTACTTGCGGTCAAGTGGCTAAAATGTAGAAAACCACTTACTAGACTTCTGTGTGTCTTTACATGAAGCTTGAAGGGAAATTAAGTTGAACTATGGGTTCAAATGTTTTGTTTTATGAAAACATTATCTACAAGAAGTAGGATTCCCCTACTTCTTGGAGATCTCCCGGACTGTACATGACATGATGACGGCAAAGTGTTTAAAAGTGTTCAACAAGCCTCACGATCGTCAGGTTACTCCATCAGCAGGAAACATCCTGGTGCGCATGGGCGGGATTTGCTTACCAAAAGTGGGGGAAAAACGACGAAATCATGCTTAAAAGATGCAAAAAATTACCATTTAAAAGATACAAATTCGGGGAAAAGTGAACGTAAGTACCCCTTTGCCTCCCCCTCCTAAATCTCACGTACGCTGGTGCTCCCTTTTATGCTTTTATACTTTTAAATGCAATGTCTTAATGATGACAATTGATGGCACAAACACAAACTCATAAAAAAAATAGCCTACCTGGTTATACAATTGGATGATTTCCTTGAAAATGTTAAGGACGCAGAAGCCGGCAATAAGATAGAGAACAGCTAAGTCTGTACGTGTCATCTGTGGAATTATTTCAAGAAAATCAAATTAGTACAGCCTTTAGCTTGTCTTTCGTGCAAACACAACTATCATTGATTGAAATATTCGTGCAAAAAGTATGAAAAATAAAGGTAGGACATTAACCAAGATTACTTAGATAAATAGTAAGATTGACAGGTAACTATTCTACTTTGCATATGAAATTGCTGATTCAAGTGTGTGATGTGTAACTAAGCAACCTTATAATAGTTCGTAGTCTTTTTTAACGCTTTTCTACAGTGCGTATTCAAACAGCGTTACAAAGGAAACTTTCGATGCTTAAAGCTGCAGTCACACTCTGCGCATAAGCCTATCGCCCTAGTCCACTCTCTTATGCTGAGCGCCAACAAAATAAGAGGGCAGCAGGTCCCATTTTTCTGTTGTAGCCCTGGAGATACGGCAGGTCTAGTATTGCTGAGTACATGCTAAAAATGCGCTATCTTTGATACACTAACTTGAAACTTTTAGAATAATTACAAACGTTCGTAAATTAATTAATTTTGATATATTTTGACAAATTCAAAAGTCTATACTGTGTGATTATTTTTTAAAGTAGGAATCAAGAGAAAGTAAAAACGTTAGAAATATACAAACAATCCATTCAAAATCCAATTTACAATATTTGTTGGGCACTGCCATTATAAAAAGAGATGAAAGTAACTTTTTGCATGTTGTACAAGAACTGCGAACAATCTGACGTACTGTAAAGTTGAATGCGTCAAAACTTGACATTCTCTGTCGGACTGCATAGAACGCAAACAAATTCTAATAGCACCAAAGTGGGCAGTAAGTTGGTTAATTGTGAAGTAATGAGGACGCTATCTGCATGGAGTGAAATTGTATTTGCTGTTCTAGTTCCGCAACGCTAGTTATTTGGCCAAACCACAATCCTATCATTGCAAAATGGCAATAGAAATGAAGAGAATGTATTTGCTCTGAATTGAGCCTTTATCCTTCCTTACTAATAGGGTTTCTTTGGGCTGAAGTTTACAGGACACCAGGGCCTTTTTTCTCGGACTGCATAAAACCATAAGAACTCTGATAGAACCAAAATGGGTTGGAAGTGGATTGCCATATTCGACGTAATAAGCGTCCGGGGTGATTGCGACAATAAAATTGTACAAGTTTGTAGGCGCAATTTTTTTTCATAATAAGCGCCCATGCTCAGGAGTTGCGTACAGTGTGAATTTGGGAGAAAAAAAAAGGGAAAGAAAACGTTATTTTTTGTACTTACTACGAATTTCTTCTCCCTGTGTTAAATAGGGATTTGGGATAGCGTACCAAAAATGTATGGAACATAATTACATATAAACAGCATTTATTATTTATTGATGTTGGGATAATGTTATCAGTTACAAAATGTTCGTGGACGCTTATTGAGCAGGGGTGCTTATTACGTCGGATACGGTAAATGTGAAGTAATGAGTAATAATTTGCTGTCCTAGTGTCGCGACACCAGTTATTTGGCTAAACCAAAATTATACCCTTGTAAAATGGCAATAGAAATGAACAGAATGTATTTGCACTGAATAGATTCTTTACATGTCCTTATTAATATGGTTTCTTTAGCCTGAAGTTTACAGGCCACGACCGGTGTAAAAGTAAATCCCCCTCCCCGCTTCCCACTAAATTTTGGCCCCCGGTCCTCATTTCCTATTTCCTAGGAAATTTGGCCCCCCAGATAATTAAGCCGTAGCCATCCAGTAAATTTGGTCCCCCCTCATAGTAAAAACGGTCTGCTAGGAAATTTGGGCCCAACCCTTCTTTCCTAGGAAATTTGGAGAAAACAACTTGTCCCCCTTTTGCAAGAAAAAACCCTTCTTCTCCCTTCACAGTAAATCTCACTGCCGTTTTGCGTAAAGCACGATTTTCTTCTTTAGTGTACCCCGATTTGTACTGCCCAGATCGAAGAAAATATTCTAGTTCTTTTTCACCGCAGTGCTTACTGGAAGCCATTTTCTGTTCGTAGGCAAATTCTACGAGTACAACGGCGCTGTATTCCGTACATAAATATGACTAATTTCGGTTTTAGCTTATCACTTCAGTACACAAAATTTATTGAAGGAACCGTACAAACACACCAGTAAATTACCTAGTAAAATCAGTCCGGAAGGGACCAAATTCACTAGACATTGCTTAGGAAATAAGGACCGGGGGGCCCAAATTTACGGGAGGCAAAATTTACTATCACATCGGCCTTTTTTAAAGGGCTGTGCTTGTAAAGCCTTTATGACCCGGTCGGAAAACAGACATGCGACCTCCCAGCTGATGAGCGGATACTCTACCAATTGAGCTAATCAGTCGGTTTGAGCTAATACTTGTAGGTTTGAGCTAACCAGTCGGTTTGCGGGGCTAACCAGTCGGTTTGCGGGGCTAACCAGTCGGTTTGCGGGGCTAACCAGTCGGTTTGCGGGGCTAACCAGTCGGTTTGCGGGGCTAACCAGTCGGTTTGCGGGGCTAACCAGTCGGTTTGCGGGGCTAACCAGTCGGTTTGCGGGGCTAACCAGTCGGTTTGCGGGGCTAACCAGTCGGTTTGCGGGGCTAACCAGTCGGTTTGCGGGGCTTACCAGTCGGTTTGCGGGGCTAACCAGTCGGTTTGCGGAGTTAACGTGACCTGTCAGTTTGCGGGGTTAACCAGTCGGTTTCTTAAGTAAATATGTTTTTTCAGCACACTCCGGCCCAAAATGTCCAATTGTTGTCATGTATATCCACAATCAGTCTGTGTAGGAATACACTTTCTCGTCGATTTGCTGATTTACAGAGATTCAGGAAAAAGGAATTCTGATCCAATCATCACACCATCTGACTGTTTGACACATGATGATAAACTTCCCCAAACTTTGATGAGATCAAAAAGAAAGACAGCTATTTCCAAAAGTCAAAGAGTGATTTACCCCGAACTATGAACTTTTTAACTCTAGAGGTTTAAATTTTGAGGGTTATTATTTTGGAACCTTTAGTATATTCGAACACACTTTTCGTGCATGTGCTTGTATTGATAACGTTTGATGCAAATCTTTATATCAACCGTTTTTATTTCTAATGATTATTTCCAAGACGCGAGTATTAAATATTTATTACACCTGTTTAATTCAAAAATCCCTTTACTAAGCTCAAAATGTAAATTTCTTGAATAATTTTCAAGCTGGTTCCGTTTAAATTTCAGTACCGCAGACCAGATAGCCAAGTTGTCTCATCATATTGCTTTAAACCTTTCTAAAATTCATTTTGTGTTTACTGCCTTTTTCAATGCCGAAAGGCTTTCGACAAGTTATGGCATAATGGTCTTCTTTATAAACTAAGTAAGATCTCCCTCCCGGTTAAATTTATTCGCTTAATTGCAGACTTTTTATTTAACAGGCAAATTCAATTTAAAGATAATGTTTTTTCTGATCCTTTGGTCGTGAATAAGGGCACCCCTCAAGATAGCCCTCCTAGTCCACTACTTTTTCTGAATTTTGTAAACGACATTCCTAACCCATCTTCTGATTACATTTATATCTCTCAATATGCAGACGACTTGGCTGTCTGGTCGTCGGCCAAAAACATTCTTGCCGCAAGAGACGACTTGCAATACTATATTAACCTACTTCAATGCTGGTGCAGCAAGTGAAGATTATTCCTTAACCCTTCTAAATCACAATCTATTGCTTTCTCTCGTCGCCGTCTTGTTTCAATCCGGATCTTAGTTTTTAACGATACCGTAAATCCAAACTATAACTCAGTTAAGTTCTTGGGCACACGTTTGATACTAGATTTAATTTTAAGCCGCATTTTGAATATTTGATTAAAGAGCTAAAAATCCGCACTTCCCAATTATTTACTGTTTGTGGGACAGCTTATAATCCAAGAGCTCCATCGTCTACAACCTTAATTTTATACACTAGTCTTATCCGTTCACTTATTGCTTACTCATTTATTGTTTTCCCTCTATTCTCCAAAATTAACCGTTGTAAATTAGAGCAAATTCAAATTAATGCTAATGCTCTAAAAATTATTTTTCACATACCTCGTTGGGTTTCACCAATTGTACTAATTGACCTTCACTCCCTTCCCAGCGCTCAATCACGGATTGATTCACTTCTTAAGAATCACTGTAAAAACCGTTTAGAAACTGATATTAACTTTATAAAAACCTGTATTTTTGATGAACAGTTGATCCTCTCGAATTTCATTCAGCCTAACGTTAAAGGCCCGTTTTCGGTGACTCTTATTTAGTTTCCCTTGGCCTAGCCTAGTCATTTTTTCTTATATTTTATTCTATCTGGTGTTACTCCTATGTTTCCACCCTGGGAATTGTTGGTATGGTGTTTATTTATAGTTACCATTTGTAGTTTTCCTAGGGTGGGGTGGCTCTGAAACGACTCCTTTGTGTTCACGTTTACTTGTGTGTCCCCTGGCTGTTGTCAGGTTTGTTTATTCGTGTGGCTTTTTGGCTCCCCTTGTCCGTGCTCGTTCCTCGTTCATTTTTGCGCTTGTATAATTATTGTTTGACTTTGTGGCACGGCCTGTAGCTGTGGAACCCAGTCGTTAAACTAAGTCAAAATACACCCTCAATTTCGACCGAAAGTTCCATTAAAGGTATATAGACAGGTAGAGATTTTACCATAAATATGTTCCTTGTAATATTCGGAACATTTCATCAACATATATCTTTCAAAAATTTCCATTCGTTTCTGAGATAATCGCGAAAAAGTGAAAAATTAAGCCCCAAGAAACAGCTGGACTTTCACTATTAAAAAAGACGTGTGACGTAAGAAATTAAAGAAAAAGGACACAACTTCACCAGGGTCTACAATGCATAACTTTCACCATAACTGTGTCGCTCTGTCAGCTGTAATGGCAGGCTACGTCAAAACATCGGTTTCATTCCATTAAACATCAGAATATCGTTTAAACCTAATTTTACTAACTACGAATGCTCATATTAATTATTTTGTGACATTTTCTTGTGGATAAAGAGGAAATATCGGTTCAAATTCAGTTCCAGTATTTCTTTATGACCGGCCAACTCCACTCGTTACACTGGGCTGTTAGTATTACTATATGGTACACCGTCACTTTTACATAACGTTAGTGTTGTGTAAACAACCGTTTTGGGAACAAGATTAAGAATCGGCATAAATGATAGTACAAGAATGGTACCGATAAACGTAATTTAAAAAAGTTATGCTACATTTATTGAGTGAGTAAACAATTGGGGAAAGGGCAAAAGGAAAGTTAATTGAGAATTTGTATAGGTTTGCCTGCCATTGTGTGCCATTCAATCAGAGTGGATCACGTGATGTACTGTCCTAACCTTACGTCACGAAAAAATCAATACGTAATGAGCATACGTTTGGGGGCCTAAAATAAGCCGGATTTTCACATTTTAGGATCAATTTTGTAAGAAAGTATTTGTGGTGAGTGTTTATGAAGGGCATTTGTATCAATTTATGCAAAGTGGTTGCTACCTTGTGTTTTCATTCTGCATCGCTAACAGAATTATATCAGCATATTGAGAGTTCCTTTGAGAGAGGGCAGAAAAAATAATGAATTAGGAATTAAAATGATTTCGATGGCCTATCTGTCATATTTCGGGTACTGACAAGTAGTTTCATTATAGTGGAGGACAAATGCTGTTTCGTGACCAAATCATCGGAACAAAGCTTGGAAGTGTTTTTGACATAAGAAGGATACTGAACAAATTTGGCTTGGGCTATACCCTCTTCAAAAGTCCGGCATTTTTGGTAGGGGTCAATTCAGGTCAAACAAGGCTAAAACATGATCAATTTCCACTAAAACGTACACATTTATGCAGACAAACTAATGGGCAAAGCCCCACCCCCTCCCAAATAATAAAGGTCTGACAAATTGATTTCGAAGAGAGATAATTTTTGGGAAACTTGCATTAATTTCGTAAAAATTTCCTTCAATTTTGGGGAAAATTCCTTCATTTTCGTTTTCTTCAATTTTTGAAAAAGTTTGGATGTTGCCTTATTAATTCCAAATTTTCAAACAATTTTACGACATTTTCTTCCTTTAAAAAATATCATTTCACTTTGCTGGGTAACAAGGGGGAGGGAGAAAGGGGGGGGGGGGGTGTAGTGGGAGAACGGTACCTGCTAAAGCGTACAACTTGTGTACAAACAAGCTTTTTTTTAACAGTTTAAGGATTTTTCACAAGTGGGCCAATTGTTGTAAAAAATGACACCGAAACAGTGAATTAAGAATTTGAGGGCTGAGGTCCTTAGAATTAATAATATTTTTTTTTTTTTATTAATCATCTTGCAAACATTTGCTCCGAAAGGCACTGAAACAGTGAATTAAGAATTTGAGGGCTGAGGTCCTAAGAATTATTAATATTTTTTTTTTTTTTTTATTAATCATCTTGCAAACATTTGCTCCGAAAGGAATTTTTATTTTGTATTATTGATTTGATTTAAAAGAAATTCTCATATAGGGCGGAAACTTTCAGATTTTTATTTACATGTTTTTGGCCGCCGTGAAACGAATAAATGATCAAATGACGATCAGTCAGCAGAAATGAGGAGAAAGACAAAAGTGTTATGCATTCAACAGTTCAAATTCAATACCCAACACTTGAAAATATAAGGTTTTATTTTCATGAATTGGGGTACACCTCCACCCCCACCCAATCCCATTTCGCCCCCTGAATCTACAGTTAAATCTATAACTTACGTCTAATTCATCAGCACCGAAACGGACGATATCACTTTCATTTGTAACATTGTAATGATATACAGGATTCGGTGGGTTCATCGCGATAAAATAGGTAAACAATGCCAGAAACAGCAAATACAAGAACATGTTACTCATGTGAACAAGAAATCCATACGCCTTCCTGTAAGAGCAAGAAAAGAGAGCAGTTTAATTAATATGTAGACGTCTTTCGATTATATTCCATTTCAACCCGAATTCTTCGAGCTTACAGTTTGTAATATCACTTAAAAAGTAAATGACCCGAATTTCAGGATACTTCAATGTATGTGGGAATTGAAGATATTTGAGAAATTCAGGGAAAAGTTAATAACGGATTTTGTTTTCCTTCCTCGAATTCATAGTTCTGTATCTGTGTCAAAGAAATTCCCCTTTCCTTAGATAAGTGAACAATTCTTCCATCTTATTTGAATTCTGGTTAACGTTGTTAGCCGTATTTCGTAATTGTCTTAATTTCAGGAAATATAGTTTAGGAAAGTTTGGGGCTCAATTCAGGACTCGTATTTTTCTGAAGTGTGGAAACCCTGGTTGGTCAGAGAACGAACTTGGAAATGTGTGAAACCAGACTTACCATTTCATTTCCATATATTTGATGGACAACGGATGGGATAGCAGTCGGAGTCTGTTGTTCTGTACCATACACTTGAAAAAGGATGAAAAAGTAGGCTTTAATTGGAAGTACCGTGACCGCAATAAATTCAAATAACAATCTTTAAAGGATTAAAGGATTAAGATGGTCAAGAATGTTTTTCTAATATGAAAGATAATTTCAATCAAATCAAACTGGTGAAGAAAGCAATTTAATATCTTGTTCCATTAAGAAGATATTCAAGTACAAAGTTCTTATTTAGGTAGTAAGGTGTAGTAAGTCTGCTATAAAAGGTTAGCGCCCTCATTTTCAATATCTTAACAATTTTTAATGTATTTTAAAGAAAATTGATTATACCTTTTTTCCATTCTATTTATTATACCTCAAACTTTCTTCAGCAGTCATATGGTAAATCATAATTGCCCTAGCTATCTGTTTTACTACTGTCCTTAGGGGCTTCGCCCCTAAACCCCTATCAGGGCTTCGCCTCTGGACGCCACGATTTGGCTCGATTTGTACACTTTTCAGGGGAAATTTCTTCTTTAGCCGACCTGTTTAGAAATGGGAACCCAAAAGCCTATCTCAAGTAGATTTTAACATTATAACTTGGTTCCTTCCTTCTCATCTATTGAATTTTAAAAATTTGTGTTTTAATTTAAGGGGGCACCAAAAACAAGAAATCTTTAGATTTTCAAGGACGACCGACAGTTGCCCTTTCGGAACCCCTCACGAATCCCCCAAGTTAAGATAAGGTCAGCAGCTTGTTTGTTTATGTATCTCTATTCTCCTACCAGTGACGAAGCTAGGGCCCTACGGGCCGGGAACAAGTGGGACCCTGCAGGCCCCTGTGATTTATAGGTATAATGGTATATTTTTCTTACGTGCCCCCTCGATAGGGCCCGGACCGAGCCAAATATGGGTGGGCGACTGCCCCTCCTGCTCCCCTTTAGTTACGCCACTGTCTCTTATACTTAAGTTTGGAATGTTAGGGAACACTTCTAACTAACTCTTTGAAATGCAATAACTTTTAAAAGGAACAAGATATCAGAAGGTTTTTCACCATTTTTGTTCTTTTATTTAATACTTCTGTATCATATATGAAAATGAAAATTCACGGTAATCTTTCTTTAAAACTATAAATCGTAGGGAAATATAATAGAAAATTTAATGATTTTTAGACCACAAATAGCCACAAGAGAGGGAATATTAAATCTTCAACCTTGAAGTACAGAAAGATCATGAAGAACCAAATCTAAAACTGATAATATATTCTTCATGTCAGTTACCCACGTATACATTAACTGCGTTAACCAATTTATGACGGTGGACCTCTCTTCAACGTTGTTTATGGCCTTGATTCCTACAAAATATTTTAAATGGAATCTCAAGATGATATGGGGATACTATTGAAAGAGGTAGCGAAACTGCCTACCAATCACTTGCAATTTACCACATACACTTAACTATATCTTGCTCCTGGAAAACAATCCCTTTCATTTCCGTTAAATCGATGAACCTTTTAGAGGGAGAGCGGGCGGGGGACAATGCAATTTCTCATCAATGATCTACCTATTTCCTAATTATACCCGCAACACTTTCGAAAAGCAAAATTCTTCAGCATTCTTTGGACAAAAAATGAAAACGAGAACGGGTTCAATTTTTAATTAAAAGGATATCCCTTCGTATATAACCCCACCCCCGGCCCCACTCAGACTTTTATTTTTAGTACTTCATTCACTGAAAAATGGGAGGGTGGGGATGGATAAAGGGACCTAGATAAGGAGAAGTTATTAGTTATTTACAAGCAACACAAGAGAGGATGAGACAGACTCTCGATCCATTAAGAAAAAACATGCGCCTAAAATGTTACGAATTTAGGAGGAGTTAAAGAAATAATTTAGTCGGAGCGGTAAATTTGGAATCAGCTTTCCTTCCGATCGAAGATGCAGCGTAAAATTAGAAGATGCACCGAAAATAAAACGAGAAGTACTTTTCTTCTCTTGTTCGTTTCTCTGAACAGGCAAATCAAAGTTAGTGAGTTTATAATAAGCATTTCTCCAGAACAAGAACACACATATGATTGAACTTACCCTCATTGCAGGCAACGATGGAATATTCTCGTTTGGATTCAACTTTGCCAGTTTTCTTCTCATTTCAATCGAAGGCTGAAGGTATCTGAAATCGTATTTTATCTGTCGTGTGCATAAGAAAATTACAATATGAATAGCAGTGAAGCCTGTAACATGAATGCGATCGCCGATCCGTCAACGCACGGGGGTAACGGAGACAAGAAGTGTGTTCTATGCGTCGGCAAAAAAGGCGCTAAAAACTATATTACTTGCGACGCCACTCGTTATACAGACATATTGGACACGCTGGATTCTACAAAATCTATCAATGTTATGAATAATGGTGGTCTTCGTCGTGTTGTTCAGTTTCGACACAGACATTCCCATGTGCCTGCTGCGTATACCGGATAGTTTCTCACCTGATGGTATGACGCCATATAAAGTAACTTAATGCTGAATCTCTCATATATGCCAAATGTGAGGACTAATGAATATGTGCACCAATGTGAGGACTAATGAATTCGCACGTCAATGCGAGGACTAATGGATATGCCAGTGTGAGGACTAAAGAGTATGCACGTCAATGTGAGAAGTAATGAATATGCACGCCAATGTGTGGACTAGATAAAGGTATATGGACAGGTAGAGATTTTGCCATTAATATGTTCCTTTTGATATTCTGAACATTTTATCAACATATTTCTGTCAAACATTTCCACTCGTTTCTGAGATATTTGCAAAAAAGTGAAAAATTAAGCCCCAAGAAAACGCTTGGACTTCCAGTGTGACGTATGAATAAGCGCCAGTGCCTACATATAATGCGTAATTTTCACTGTAGTGAATCACTTTGTCAGCCGTAATGGCAGGCTGCATCAGAACATCATTTGCCAAAGTTGTACCGCTTTACTAGGATTTTACCGCTTAAACCTGTTAAGTACGAATGGTATTATTAATTGATGTGTAACATTTTCTTGTGGGTAAAGAGGAAATATCGATTCAATTTCAGTTCCAGCAGGGCTATTTCTTTATGATCGGCCAACTCGTTACACCAGACGGTAAGATTTACTATTGTACACTGTAACTACCTTTTACATCACGTTAGTGCATGTAGACAACTATTTTTGGAACAAAATTACGAATCCGCATAAATGATTGTACAAAAATGGTTCCGATAAACGTAATTTTAAAAACTTACGCTTCATTTATTAAGTGAGTGAATGATTGGGGGAAAAGGTTAAAGGAAAGTTAATGGAGAATTTCTACTGATTATCACACCATTGTGTGTCATTCAATCAAAGTGGATAAGGTGATGTAATGTCCTATCCTCACCGTCAAGAAAAAACTAATACGTAATGAGCATACCTTTGGAGTCCTAAAAATAAGCCAGATTTTTCACATTTTGGGATCAATTTTGTAAGAAAGTAAATGTGGTGAGTGTATATGAAGGGTATTTGTATTGAATTTATGCAACCTGTGGTTGCTACCTGTCCATATACCTTTAATATGTATACCAATATAGGGGAGAAATGGATATGCATGCCAATATGAGGACTAATGAATATGTACGCCAATATGAGGACTATTTCATTAGCCATCACATTTGCATGCATATTCATATGCATTTGCATGCATATTCATATGCATTCAAAAGTGAGGACTAATAAATATGCATGGTATGTGAGGACAACTGAATATACATGCTTACCCAATAGTCAGGACTTCTTGGATCTTCCCCTGATCTTGTCAAGAGACGGTCCAACACTTTCTGTAAGAAATCAGTATATTTGAATCGATTGAAGGTCAGTAAACGTGGAGAGAAAGATCCCTCAGTTTGAAGTATTTGATTGGTCGAAATAGAAGTGTTCAGGAAAACAATATCGCTAAAATTGAAATCCTTCCAATATTATACTGTATCATTTTACCATTTGAAATAAAAAAAATAAGAAATACACATAAAGATGACATTTTGTGAAAACTAATTTGATTTACAGATGTGTATGATGTATCTGATAACTGATTATTTATCAGTAGGCTATATGGTATACTTATCAGCCTATGTCTCTTCCATTGATTAAGCCAATCAGTTACCGGACTAAAATCTAAACAGGTTTTGTATGATAAAGAAAATAAAAATTGACAGGCGAAGAAATTATTTGGATATCTTATTACGTTTAGGAGATATTAAACATTGAAGTTACAAGGTGTTTCCATGGCTGGTGTAAGTGACGTCATATCATCACTTTCTTGCATCAAAAATGTTTTGTTTTTTAACTTTAGGAGTTTTCCAGGTACCGTAGCTCTAGTTTGACCAGACTCTGCATTATAATAATTATTCTTCTATCCAAACCTTTTGTAACAATAAATGCATTATATCAAATAATTTGGAGGATTTGGAGGATTCGATGTCTCCTCTGATATGTAACGAAATGAGATTTGTGCATTTTTCATGTGAGGTATTACGTCATGATAGAGCCGAGCAGAAAATAAGTTTGGGTCGGTCTCAGCAGATCAGTTTGGAGCGGAGCAAAGCTTTCTGGAATGAACAGTATATTATGCGTCTCTTTCAGAGGTGATGGGAAGCGGGCAGGGGAATACTTTCTTCCCGGTTGGGAATTAAACTTGGGAGATTTAAAAATAAAATTGGACAAAATTGGTGAACTTAAAAGATAAATTTGGAATTTTTTTGCAACATTCCTCCAAAATTGTGTACCTTTTTTCGAAAGTGAACGAAATTTAACAAAAATTGCAGCAAATTAGAAAAACTTTCCGTGGTCCTTCCAACGCCCTAGTCCATGACCGACAGTTTTATTCTTCATAATATGTAAAGATTTGATATCTGTCAAATTCTTCTAATAATATAATTCATACTTGATGTAATATCAACTGAAGATATCATTCATACGTGATGTAATACTAACTGAAGATATCATTCATAGGTGATGTAATATCAACTAAAGATATCATTCATACGTGATGTAATATCAACTGAAGATATCATTCATACGTGATGTAATATATCATTGATACGTGATTTAATATCAACTGAAGATATCATTCATACGCGATGCAATATCAACTGAAGATATCATTCATACGTAATGTAATATCAACTAAAGATATCATTCATACGTGATGTAATATTAACTGAAGATATCATTCATACGTGATGTAATATCATCTGAAGATATCATTCATAAGTGATGTAATATCAATTAAAGATATCATTGATACGTGATGTAATATTAACTGAAGATATTATTCATACGTGATGTAATATCAACTGAAGATATTATTCATACGTAATGTAATATATCTTTGATACGTGATTTAATATCAATTGAAGATATCATTCATACGTGATGTAATATTAAATGAAATACCATACATACGTGATGTAATATCAACTGAAGATATCATTCATACGTGATGTAATATTAACTAAAGATATCATTTATGCGTGATGTAATATTAAGTGAAGATATCATTCATACGTGATGTAATATCAGCTGAAGATATCATTCATACGTGATGTAATATTAACTAAAGATATCATTTATGCGTGATGTAATATCAAGTGAAGATATCATTCATACGTGATGTAATATCAACTAAAGATATCATCCATACGTCATTTGATATCAAATGAAGATACCATTCATACGTGATGTAATATTAACTGAAGATATCATTCATACGTGATGTAATATTAACTAAAGATATCATTTATGCGTGATGTAATATCAAGTGAAGATATCATTCATACGTGATGTAATATCAACTAAAGATATCATCCATACGTCATTTGATATCAAATGAAGATACCATTCATACGTGATGTAATATTAACTGAAATCATCAATAATACGTGATGTAATATAAACTGATGATATCATTCATACGTGATGTAATATCAACTTAAGATATCATTCATACGTGATGTCATATAAACTGAAGATATCCTCATACGTAATGTAATACCAACTGAAGATATCATTCATACGTGATGTGATATCAACTGAAGATATTATTCATACGTGATGTAATATCAAGTGAAGATATCATTTATACGTGATGTAATATTAACTGAAGATATCCTCATACGTGATGTAATATCAACTGAAGATATCATTCATACGTGATGTAATATTAACTAATGATATCATCCATACGTCATTTAATATCAAATGAAGATACCATTCATACGTGATGTAATATCAACTTAAGATATCATTAATACGTGATGTAATATTAATTGATGATATCATTCATACGTGATGTAATATTAACTGAAGATACCATTCATACCTTATCAATTTAAGATATCATTAATACGTGATGTAATATTAATTGATGATATCATTCATACGTAATGTAATATCAACTGAAGATATCCATACGTCATTTAATATCAAGTGAAGATACCATGCATACGTGATGTAATATCAACTGAAGATCTCACTAATACGTGATGTAATATGAACTGAAGATATCGTTCATACGTGATATAATATCAACTGAAGATAGCGTTCATACGTGATGTAATATCAACTAAAGATATCATTCATACGTGATGTAATATCTACTGAAGATATCATTCATACGTAATGTAATATCAACTAAAGATATCATTCATACGTGATGTAATATTACTGAATATATCATTGATACTTGATGTAATATCAAGTGAAGATATCATTCATACGTGATGTAATATCAGCTGAAGATATTATTCATACGTAATGTAATATATCTTTGATACGTGATCTAATATCAATTGAAGATATCATTCATACGTGATGTAATATTAAATGAAAATACTATACATACGTGATGTAATATCAACTGAAGATATCATTAATACGGGATGTAATATGAACTGAAGATATCATTCATCCGTGATGTAATATCAACTAAAGTGATCAATCAATTTGTTCATTTTGGTGCAATTTTCTTCGATTTTGGGCAAAAATTTGTTAAATTTTTTAAAATAATGCTACTATATTTTACTTCAATTGTACCTTCCTTTTTGCGAAATATTCTTCGATTTTCGGGAAATTTCGTTAATTTTCTGTTCCTTTCCTTAAAATTTCGGTGAACTGTTTGTCAATTTTTTGGCAAAATTTTGTTCATTTTTATGCAATTTGTTTTGTTTTGAGGAAATTTTTTCAAATTTAGGATAAATTGTTTACAAATTTCATAAGATTTTACCAAACTCTCCTTCAATTCATTTCCTAATAATTTCCTATTTTTACCTCCCAACCGTGAAAATTAGGAAGATGAAATCCTCTTGGGTAATTTTTTTTTTTTTTGCACATCAGTAAGAAAATGTGGAAAGGGGGTTGAAGCCCCCAGCCCTAGTCTCCGCGGTCCCTGATAGGGCACGGCAAATGCCCCTTTTGCCCCGTAGCATGAGAAAAAATTAGGCAAATGTCATACCAACTTATATCAAAATCATAGCTGCAGGAAGCGTCATTTGGGGGAGGGGTACAGAAGTCAAACTGTCCCATGAGAGTATTTCAGCTTACCGGTTGCATGCTTTCTGCCCGGTTGGAAAGTTAAGGTAAGGAATAATTCAGAATTGAACAAAATAGGTAAAATTGCAGGAAATTGAGGTAACATTTCCCAAAATTGAGGGAAATTTCCCCAAAATTGGAGTACATTTCTTATCACTGAGAGGTAACCCTTTATACACCTTTGCTCATTGGCCACTTTTAAATTATCCTCCCTTATAACTTAGCGGAATATGCAGGACCATTGACATGGAAAGAAGTCAAGCTACATCATTAAACAAACCAAATACTTACCATGTAGACCTCAGGCATCATTTCTATCAGCGTTTGTATCGGAGATACCATAACGTTCTCTTGGGGTATGAGAATTTCATCCCACCTGTATTTCAAAACATTATTTTAAGTTTAATTTCATACATTTGTGTCGATATGGCACAATTTTTATATTTGTATTAACTTAAGTGACTTTATTGATTAGAGTTACTTCACTCATCGTCGCTCTAAATCATTAAATTAAGTATTCAAGAACACAAAATGTCCATTCACTTAAATAATTCAGATGATCTTATATTTTATTCAGCAGTTGCATATGCTTTATTCATTCAAACTATGAATGTGTTCGATACCTTCAGGAGGGAACACCTTCAATATAATTATTGCATGTAAAGATCAACGTACACGTAGAGGCAACATTAGCTAAGATAGTTTCACATTAAGCAGTTAACAGCAGCAAAAAATCCCATCAAATCGATTTAAAATTTATCAAAATTCACACCGTTTTGAATTTGTCAATTATAACGGTAATTAATTTGTCTCACATTTCACCGCTATGTTCTTCTTATAAACAATAAAGCAACTGTATGCAAACCGGTAGAATGCAAGGGGAAACCAAAACCACTGCTGTATTTTCCCAAGTATAATCATGATGCTCCAAACACAGAATAAGAGTAACAGCGTGAATGGGGCTCCAAAATGGAACACCTCGCTCGGTAGGGACAGCCATGTGCGGCAGGTGACACCAGATCGTCATCCAACGACTAGCCGTAACAGTTTGCCAAAAAGCATAGCAACATGGAACGTGAGAACAATGATGCTGAAAGGTAAACTAGACAACATAAAGCAGGAAATGAAAAGGATGGATATCAATATACTAGGTCTCTCAGAAGTTAGATGAAAGGGTGCTGGGTCTTTAAGATCAGACGGTTACACCCTGGTATATTCTGGAGGAGACCATCACCAAGAAGGAGTCGGTGTGTTGTTCGATTCTGCAACTGCGAGATGTATCAAAAGGTTCTAACCATTATCTGATCGTGTCATAGTGGTGAAAATACAAGGTACACCATTTAACATTGGCATTATTCAGGTATATGCGCCAACAGCTGAATATGAAACAACAGAAATAGAAAAATTCTATGAAGAAGTAAAAAAAGCCAAAAGCAACTCAAATCACAGGATACAAAGATTGTGATGGGCGATTTCACTGCCAAAGTTGGAAACTGCAAAGTGGAAGATATTGTCGGACCATTTGGACTAGGAGAAATAAATGTCGGACCGAGGACAAAGACTGGTTGAATGGTGCAGAGAACATGACTTTATAATTGCCAACGCTTGGTTCGAAAACCACCTAAGAAGACGTTGGACATGGAAGAGCCCAGGAGACAAAGTCAAAAATCAGATTGATTTCATACTGATTCAAAAACGTTTTCAGAATTCGGTCAAAACAGCTAAATCAATGCCCGGTGTTGAATGTGACAGTGATCATATTCCTGTCAAATGTAAAATCCAAGTAAAACTTAGATCACTTAAGAAACCTAAAAAGAAACCTAAATTACAGACCAACCTGTTACAACTGATCCAGACATAAAAGAGCGATTCTCAGTTTCAGTGAAGAACAAATTTTAAATTCTGGAAAGCCTCACTGAGGCTGATGAAATGTGGCAAAAAATGTAAGATTAAGTTACAGAAGCCAATGAGTGAACAGATTCCAAAACAAGCAAAGAAGGATCACAAAAAGTAAATGACCCGAGAAATCCTGGACTTAATGGAAACAAGACGGTTAGCAAAGGATGATGATGAAAGATATCATGAAATAAACAGAGTGGTAAAGAAAAAATGCAATGAAGCCAACGAAACCTGGATCAATCAACAGTGCAAAGAAATTCAGAATACGCATAACATAAACAGTAAATACATGCATGAAAAAGTCAGAGAACTAACAGGAAAAACTAGCCTGTACACAGACAGGCTGCATTAAATCAAAAGGTGGTACCATCCTCATGGACAAAGAGGACATCCCACACCGATGGTCAGAACACGTCGAAGAATTCTTTGATGGTAACAGAGGAGAAAAATCACCATTAAAAAGAATATGGAGGGCCCACCAATACTAAAGGAGGAAGTGCAAAGAGCCATCAGTAGCATAAAACATGGCAAAGCATCAGGACCTGACAAAATGCCAATTGAAGTTTTTGTCACTCTTGATGATGTAGGCATTGAAACTATAACTAGGCTTTTAAATATGATATATGATACAGGAGAGATACCACCAGATATAAGCACATCTATCTTCATAACCTTACCCCAAAAAATAAGGTGCAACAGAATGCCAACTACACAAGATCATTAGCTTGATGAGCCATATCACCAAGGTCTTGCTTCGTGTTCTAATGTCCAGGATAAGAAATAGTATCCGGCCAGAAATTTCAGAAACACAATTTGGTTTCGTAGTAGACAAAGGCACTAAGGATGCAATATTTACGCTATTAATGATCATGGAAAGGTGCATAGAAGTACAGAAAGATTTATATTTATGTTTCATTGCTTAATCCAAAGCCTTTGACAAAGTCAAACATGAACATCTCTTTGAAATACTCAGTAATTTAAACATTGACGGAAAATACCTAAGACTTATAAGAAAACTATACTGGGACCAGGAAGCAGCAATAAGACTTGAAGGAGATTACAGTGAATTTAAGGTAATCCGAAGAGGAGTCAGGCAGGGGTGTGTTTTGTCACCAGATCTTTTCAACATTTACAGTGAAACAAAACTTCGTAACATTGACAGTCTTGAGGGGCTAAAAGTTGGAGGTTATAATAAAGATAACCTACGCTATGCAGATGATACGGTACTTATAGTAGGGTCAGATGAATAACCTACGCTATGCAGATGACACGGTACTTATAGCAGAGCCAGAAGAAAAACTGCAGTCTCTTCTAGATACAGTTGTAGAGGAAAGTGAAAAGAGAGGGCTGTCTGTAAATGTAAAGAAAACGGAATGTATGGTGATTTAAACAAAAAAGCCATAAATCCATTATGTAGTATACGAAGCCAAGGAGAAATAATTAAACAAGTATAACAGTTTAAGTACTTGGGCTACACACTAATATCAGACTGTCAGATTGTCGGTGCATTAACGAAGTTAGAAAACGCATTGCAATTTCTAAATACATGTTTACAAAAATGAATCGAATTCTGAAGAATATAATATTTGAATGGACACAAAAGTCCGTGTCTTGAAGGCATATGCATGGTCTGCTCTTATCTATGGCTGTGAATGATGGACAATTACCAGTGACATTGAGAAAAGATTAGAAGCTACGGAAATATGGTTCATTAGGAGAATGTTGAAAATATCTTGGACTGAAAGGAAAACAAATGATGATGTCCTGATAGCTTCAGGCATGGACAGGTCTCTACTCAATGCCATCAGAAGGAGACAGATGGATTTTTTTCGGGCATGTTTATCGGGAGGGTGGGTTAAAAGAGCTTGCAGTATGTGGGAAAATTGAGAGCAAAAGAAGCAGACGAAGGCAGCGAGTTAAATATGTCCAAAGCTTAAACAACTAGGCAACCAACAACAGCCTAAGTAACAACAAGTTTATGCATTTAGCTCTAAACAGAAGTGACTGGAGGGCCATGATCGTTAATGTCTGTTCCAGACTCGGCACCTAGAGAGAGAGAAATAAACAATGGGAGCTACTTCAAGTCAAACATTTTTTAATCGTTTATGTAAAAAACACTATTAAAATGTTTGAAAGGCATGACGATAAATCAAAATCATACCTGATCTCCTGATTGCCTGAGGTGAGAATACATTATGAATACGAAGTAAATTAATTAACATATTCTGTATATTACCGTAATATTTCACAATAACAAAGGAACTAGCCTATTGTGGATTATAATGGGCATCGTACGATTTCACAACAACAATGGAAATAGCCTATCGTGGATTATAATGGCCATCGCTATACCGTACGATTTCACAACAACAAAGAAAATAGCCTATCGTAGATTATAATGGCCATCGCTATACCATAATCTTTCACAACAACGAAAACAACAAAGGGAACTAACCGATCGTGGGTTATAATAACCATCGCTACCATAAGATATCACAACAACAAAGGAACTAACCTATCGTGTTTTATGATGGCCATCGCTACATCCTCGTTCTTGGTTTGAAAGACAACATCCATTACGCCATGTTTGTCATGATTCATTTCGAATTTACATCCTTGCGTCATCAGAAACGTAACAGCTGACACGTGACCCTCCCTTGCTGCACACAAGAGTGGTGTTTCCTATAAAGATTACGATAAAAGGGTTTATGGATTCGTAGCGATAAATAGCAATGAAAATTTCCAAAGCAAAATCAATATGAAGAAAATCAGCCGCGGTATCAATCATGCCCGCTGCATAAAGTGACCTTTTCAACCTCATTTCCTCATTCGATTCAATTCTGCTCATGTTGGCGGGGATGGGGAAGCTTTGTTTTTCCTCTGAATTTGTATATTTTGTACCGAGATTTTTGGCATCTGCGTAATTTTATGATTTTTACCCTCCCCCTTCACTTTCGACTTTGCCCCCAGTAGACAAATCAGTAGGCAAATCCTGCCCATGGTTAAAACTATAATTTAAAGTCAACAGCAATCTCCACTGAGGATGGGGAAGATATAAAAAAAAACATGATTGCAAAATAGTCAGTTGACAGGTTTTTGAATTTTACAGCCACATTATGCACGGTTCATAGTTGTGCTTTATGACATGTTATACTTCAATCATGTCTATGCTTTAATGTAAGCAGATGCCTTTGAACTGTTTGCCGAAAATCTTTAAAGAAGAACAACGAATTGTAACTAAGCGTTTTAATATTAATCACAAAAACACATTTCAAATGCTGAAATGCAGGAATAAGGAATTAATATACAAATTTTCTTAATCATGTTGCATACATTGAATTCTCAGACATACGTTTTAAAAGTGAGCTGTAATATCTCTAAAAGTAAATCATATAGTAAATCAAAAACACTATTGCTACAAATATATTGAAAACCTTTGAAACTTTTTCATTTCTTCCCCATTTCAAGTTATAATATCCTATCAGGAAAATACCGTGCCACATGGAAATAAATGTCTTATTTTAAATTAATTGTGACCGTGACGTTATACTTTCAGTCTGTAGTAGGTTCAGGAGTATGATACATCGGCATCAGATAACATCCACATACTTTAAAGAATGTTCGCTTTGATAAATGAATGTTATGAGCTACTGTGAATATTCACTTTTATTTAAATATCATACTTACTTAAATATTTTAATATTTATCTAAATTTTGATTTTCTTTATTTTGATTACTTAAAATAAATCGATTTTTGTCTTACTACATACCCATTTACTAATAATTACACATTAACATACACATTAAAATATCGTAAAATTGGTCCCTTCTGAAAGCACCGTAAATTGCAAAGTGCATTACACAGTAAGCTACCTTAACACAAATAAAGTAAAGTAGGTATACCCCATGGTCATCCTGTTGATCCAGAAGAAAGGCATGGGTGGACAACAAGATCTGCATTGTGTTAGTATAGCCAGAACCGGCTGCAAGGTGTAAAGGAGAACGACCCTTGTAATCCCTGACAAAAAAATAAAAAATAAAGCAGAAATAGTGAGTAAATAAACAAACACCACATATGAGTCACATTTCGGTAAGGAAATCAACGTCAGAAATTGTCATCTGTAAGGTTTATACACAAAAAGGCAAAATAATTAAATGTATTCAAAATTTATATTCCGTCAAAGAACAGACTATAGATCATTATACAGCTTTTGGAATTTTCGGTTTTAAAAATGCAACTGGCGAATATGTGATTTATGAAAGAATAGCCGTATCTAGTTATCGCATGCCAAAATAACCGTCAAGACAAGCAGCTGATTATGGTGAACATTTGTTGGGCTCTATAGCTATATTACATACCAACAAAACAGCCATCCACTTTTGTATTGAAGTGTTTCCTAAAATAACGTTTTGTCTTTGTTTTTATTTATTTCAAGTCGTAAAGTTTTACCAGCCTATTCTTGTATTTCATAGAACATTATGTTCATTACTTAGTCTTTCTATTCAATTGTTCTCAAAAGTAGAACAAAGCGGGCGTATAGCCACAAAACAATTAAACAACACCCCTCCCGGACCATCCATAAACTTTGAACGTTTGTTATCATATGGCAAAATTATGATCGTAAATATTTTTCATCATACAGATTAATATTGAAAGATAATTCAATGAGGGAAAACCTCTCAGTTTTCTATATCATACAATATCAGTCAATCACAATCGAAGTTTGCAAATATACTTAGCGCCATATGCTTCAACTGTGAGTAAATTTACGAGTACCTGTGAATGAGAGCACCTCTCGCTAAAAGCAGCGTAACCACTTTCTCGTGACCGTTCATGGCGGCGAGGTGTACTGCTGTGTACCCTTGTCCATCAGACTCGTTGATAATCATATGCCCAATCTCGCTGTCTAGTAGTTTGTGGCAAGAATTTAATCTTCCGTATCTATATTAAGAAGAAAAGTTCATACATATAAAAATTCCAGCTCTTTGGTGTAAGACATAACATATTCACCGCAGTATTATTTTATTCCAGATCCAGGAACGTAGAATGGACCTAAAGGGCCACAAGTCAATACGGTTTGAACAGAAGGTCAACATATTATATATGTTTGAAACATGAAAAACGAAATTATATTGTATACTGTGTATTTTACTTGATTTTAAAAGTAGTGTCACTGAGTATTACTGGTACTTAATGATATTACGATAACCCTATAAAGATGGGAGTTTATTTGACTTTTTACCTGGCTGCAAAGTGAAGTGGGGATTGTTTCGATTTATCTTTCAAATTCACGGTCGCTCCCATGTCAATAAGACATTGAACTGACTTGATATTCCCTCCTTTAGTAGCATAGTGAATGGCTGCAAAACCACAAGTATCCTTTTCGTTCAATAGATGTTGGTAAATCGATTTCTAAAACAAAATAAGAGATATTAGACCATTCGCATCCTTTGTAGACTGAGTGAGACTGAATCACTTGGGTATTAAGGCCTATCATGCTAACTGCTAAGGGAAAAAAACATAAAAATAGCAGCCTTGAGGAATTCAATTTAAAATTGCACAAAAAAAAATTCTAAACAAATTAATCAAATTTAAACCTTGATTACTAAAGAAAGGATCAAAAGGTTTCTGTAAACGTACTGTATGTTATGAAAGATATTTTCGTCTAAGATATAGCGACAAACGAAATGAAAATACCTTCCAGCTTTTGCAGTAAAGTGTATCTATTGCATCATTTAATTTTTCTTTCACATTTCGTATTTGACCAAAACATTTATTGTCCGTCCTAAGAATGAAGTTCTTTCCAGTTATTTAGTGTGTTATGCAATTCTCAAACTAGTGTGTCATTACTTTCGCCTTCTTCTTTTGTTATTATTTGTATTATCATAATCTACTTACTTTCGTAAACCCTTAAGATTTTAGAATATACATAAACATATCATGTCTTGGTAAATGTTTCCCATGAAAATTGTGTACTGCGATTAAGCAAATGAAATAAACTGAAATGAAAATTTACTACGGAGTCATGAAATAACAACTCACCAATTGAACAAATGACTTTATTACCACTTCTTACGTCAGGAAATGATAATAAAATACTACATTTCTTCTTTCATAACTGGTGAACATGGTTCATTAACTAGGTTCAACTTTGAATCTATGCAAAGATACGGTATATAGTAATCTATGTCCAACAATGCACTCTACTGTTTTAACTTGTAAGTTCTCTTTAGATGTTTAGTGTCTTGCAATTACAACAAAAGCATTTTCTTTACTTGCGATTTCCTCTTTTATGACTCCTGGATACGTTCAAACACTCAACTAATCCCTATGGTAACTTCATCACGAAAAGAGTAAGAGATGAAAAGGTTTTTTCAAGTGCCAGGAAAGATCAATACACCACAATCTAAGCTACAGTGACAAAATGGCATGAAATATTCCATAATATGTAATTAATATTGTCTGTTAGCAGTATTCGTGTTCTGTGATTTAATTGCCTGTGAGTTATCCATCTTCGATCATATTGGTTTCATGACAATTAACACATAGATGAATCTTTAAGTGGATATATCTAAGTTGTCATTAGTTTCTTTTTGTGTGAAAAAAATGATTCTTATCACTTCTACATGAATAAAAGCAATTAACAAATTAATGGTGACAAAAGGAAGAAAGTGACTCAAATTTATAGTGCGTTGACACGAAAATTATTGTATCATTGAAATTGAGCATTAAAAGCTGTTTTCAAGGCAGACACTTTCCTTAAAGCAGGTTAACAGTATTCGTGTTCTGTGACTTAATTGCCTTTAAGGCCAGACTCTTTTCTGAGTTATCCATCTGTAATCATTATCTACTTATTCAGTGATCAAGCCAGTTGAAAGAGGAAGAAAACATTCAAAAATTTAATTCCGTTAAGGAGATTTTTTAAGTTGAAAGTTTTGTACCATTTATGAAAAAACAACGAAAATCAGACTAGTTGTGACATTACATCCTCAGATGCTTCAAAATCTTTATGTATTCTATACTATTTTTCCTGTGATGTTTTGGCTTATAAACCATCGGATATGCAAGGAAAGTAATAAAACATTATTTACTAAGGTTCATTATAATTTACCAACTAAAGGGAAAAAAATTCAAACAATAAGAAAAATTCAATCAACTTTTATTTAGCAATTGTTAAGAAAGGAAAGATGAGAGCGCTTAAGATAAATTTCTAAACTTGATTATCCCCCTTAACCTGTTAACGGAATAAGATATTGAAGTAATTTCTTCACCAATATGTTTCTATGCAAGTCCCCTTTCATATTAGAGAAACTTACTTGGCCACTGAACTTATCCTTTAAGTGATTACATTATTTCCTTGAAGATATAGGATTCATCAAAAAATTAATATCTTTTTGGAGGAGAATAAATCATAATCCCAATCGAATCTTAGTGTATCTTGGAACTGTGGAATCAAGCAAAATTTCAAATGCTTTTGATTTTGATATTATCAAATATGAAAAGTCACTGTTTTTACTTTTCCTCAACTGATTTTTAAATTTTGAGTGCTACGAATTTCACAGGTATGCGAAGCGTTTGTCAAATTATTAAGGGTTCATGGCTAAACATTTCTCTCTTCAGTCCTATTGAAGAGGAATAATGTACAGATGTGCCATTTAGCGGACGAGGCGAAAGCCGAGACTGCGGAAGATTCCAGTGAACATTATCCCCGGAAAAGAGACGAGAGGGAAAGCTTTAAGTTCATACACATCTCATATTTCAAATTAAAGAGAAAAAGGAACAACTCTGTCTGCCTGTGTAATGTATGAAATTGACAACGTCCGTTTTCCGCAGGATAATGATAATGTAGGTACAAATTAGGAGTGTATCTCGTCCAATCATCTGCATAAAACACACTCAGATGGACATGATGTGATCCTTCTATTTATTACAAACATTTACAACCACCATTCTTGATCTATGAACGAATACATACTGTTAAAAAAGTAAGACTACCTGAAATAGATCAATATGCCTGATTTGTTCCAAGTTTCCTCCGTTTCGAACAGCAAGATGAAATATATTTCTGTTATCAATGTCTTTAACTGACACATCTGCACCACCTAATATGAGCTTGGTTGTTACTCTCCACGACCCTCTGGATGCCGCCACTAAAAGAGGGGTACGATGATCTTCATCAAGGGACTCGATGTCTGCCCCCTAAGTAAATATCGAGAAAAAAAAGAAAAAAACGTAATGCATACAATTTTAAGTCTAATATTGTTGAACAGAAATAACAGAAAAAAAGAGCTATTATGAAAACTAAGGGTCTATCATCGACCGAATAGTAAAAGTAATTGAACTTAAACGGCATAGCTCCAGCATACATTACCAAAATTTTATCAAAATACAAAACCTATACTCGCTGTCTGCGTGACGTTTACTTCGTCCCCCAGCCTCTGTTAATATCATTTACTATACGGCAGTTGGTCATTTTCAGCAGCTGCTCCTAAGATCTGGAATAACCTCACATCTGAAATGTACAATTTAGTAACTCTGGATATGTTTTAGAAAATTATTGAGAATCATCATCTTAAGGAAATGAACCGTATGTCATGATCAAGTATTTTTGATCTTTTTGTAATTTGTATAATCGGTTTGTTATTTAATCATGATTTCTCATTACCTTCTTACATTTTTAGAATTGTGATTTTACTATGTAAGGCGCTAGTTCTGTATATAAATCTTTCTTAATCTTATTATGTATTATTACTTATAAAATAAAGTAAACGTTTTACCTGGTCAATAAGATACTCAACTATGGAGACGTGATCAAACATTGCCGCACTGCAAAAAAGCGAAGGAAGAAACATAACTAGCGTGCTTATCGGAGCAGCGCATCAACATTTCTATAATAATTTCAAGCCCTCTCAACTATTGTGACTACTTCCTGAAATTTAGTCAAATAGGAAATAAATCTTCATACATGAACCAAAATTCATATTCAAGGGGATTAAATAGAGACAAAAATTATTCCAAAATTGTAGACAAAACCTTTATAACAATACAGAATACATTTTTATGCTGCCAAACGATTCCACTTTATTTCCTGATCTCCCAAATGAATTCCAGAAACGTCAAAATTTCCTAAATTTTGGGTAACATCCTTAAAAAAGGAAGTTATTAGCTGTGATCTGGGTACAGCAATCCAAGTATAAGGAACAACCATTTCAATGGAACGTGGCAATTAAAGGATTAGTTCAGTGGTCAAGACAGTTTAAGCAAGTCCATCTTATATGAAATAAGACTTCAAAATGAACAAAATGGTGAAGAAAGCATTCAAAAAGCATTCAATTCAGGAAATTTTTAAGTTTAAAGTTTGGTATCATTTGTATAGAAACAAGTGATATCAGGCTAGTTGTGACGTCACAGCCTCAGATTCCTCAAAGTCTTGATGTATTTCTATTTTGTCCTTCAATTTTGTTTCTTAAAACCATTATATATGTCAGGAAAGTAGTTAAACAGAATCTAGTTAGGGTAGTAATCATAATTTAACACCTCTTGAAAGTTTGAGGCAAAGTAATTAAAAATAGAGAAAAATGTAAATACATTTTCTTAAAAATACATTAACAATTGTTAAGTATGTGATGATGATGGCGCCATCCTTCCATAGTAGAATAACAATATCAGTCATTTCTACACAAATAAGACAGATAGTTAAACTTGAATATTTCCTAAATGGAATCACTTTTTAATGCTTTCTTCGCCATTTTGTTTCTTTAATAGTCCTCTTTAATATAAAATGAACTTGCTTGGCCACTGAAGTAATCATTTAAATATGCTAGAATAACGTCTACTGAATACAATGTTAAGGCGGCATGTTCATAACTTTTCAAGGGCTTAGTTTTCTTAACCCGAAGTACGTTGAGTGTCTTGAAGTGTCACGACGTAGCACATGGAAAAATAAGATATTTTTATATTCTTCAAATTCTAACGTCACAAATATGTATATTCAATCTTTTTGAGGCCAGATTAAGCCACTCATTGTCGGTTTGGTTCACTTTCTCAAATACTCATATAAAAATACATTGTATATACATACATTGTACATATTACGCGAAATGACAGAAAAGGGGTTTTACCGATGCAACGGAGTCATGCAATCCATATCCCGCATATTCAGTATCTTGCAGCATTTGCACATATTCAATATTGTTTTAACGATGCTCAGGTTTCCTTGGGCACAGGCAAGATGAAGAGGTGTGCATTTGCTTTGCTACAAATGGTTAGATGGAAAATGTCAAATTTAATTCAATCAGCAACTTTACATAGGTTCAGACCCGTGGACACGGGGTCAGGTATGTTCCCCTCTTTCGTGGGGAGAAACGAAATTTTGGTTGCAGTGGCAAAATATAGTTGGGGAAAATATTTACGTATTTGTATTACTTTAATACTTATAAGAAAATGGTTTGTAAATCGTTGGGGCAATTGCCATCCCAATGCCCGTGCTTTTTTAAAGAATGTGTGCACTTCTCTTACCCCTAAAAAAAAATTATATCTACAGGCCTGCTGACGTTATACTTTTTGTATCTATGTTTTGCAAAGCTTATAGAACTTAGAGTTATAGATATATTTCAATTAAGAGAGAAAGACCAAAAATAGATTCCGTACGCTTTGAACATCGATTGCTGCGCCAAACTCCAAGCACACCTGCACGGCTTCTTGACATCCGCTGTTGACTGCCGCATGCAGCGCAGTATTTGACTCTTTATCGGTAAAGGACAGCAACTGTTCACGAGTGTAACCACATTTTGAAGCTGAAACCAGATTTTTGATAAGATGACAAGGATCAGATTTAAAAATGGAACTTAAAAGAAAGAATGATTGTGCAATCTGAATTATTTTGACCAATTGAAAATCATTATTTTCACCAACTAAAAATTACAGTATTTTAAGAAAATAATTTATACATACACAGTATAAATAAATGTCACATCTAGGCAAACAAAAAACATTTAATTGAAATGGAAGGGGAAGTCACAAGCAACGTGTATACCCATCAAATTCTCAGTACTCAAAAATAATTCTGCTTTAGATTTTTGTTCTAAATGTGCTCTAAAATTACTCCAAAGTAATACGACGGCATGGTTTATTTGATTGCATACAGGCGTAATTAGTGTTTGCGTAATCACACTGAATTGGAGATGCTCGTTTTCGAAATTTGCCTGTGTTTTTCTAACGGTCTCCCGGCATCCAGGTACCGAATAGGCCAACCACTATATTGTCATATGAGATATTGAAGCGTAATTACTATTGGGTTTGTCAAAACACAAATTTACCTTCATTTAAAAGAAGATCAAGAACTCCTCTTGATGCATGCGTGGCAGCGCAATGGATGGGAAACACACCATAATTATCCTTAGCGCAAAGGTACGGCTTAAATTCGATCTGAATAAAATATTAAAGCAACAATAAATGAGGTCGGTAATTAAATTCAGAAACTAACCAATCAGACGTGATGAGTTAAAGTCCACGGGGTACTCTTCAATTTCAGCATATATCCCTTTAACATCAATATCTGATATACGATTTGTCTAGCATGTACAACACGGAAAAATTGTCTTGACACAAAAATAAAGCAGACTGAAAAATTGTAGAGCTGCCGTCGTACATCGTTTACATCGTAACAAAAGTTAGATACCTTTAACGATGATAAAACAAGCATTCCTGAAAACGGTTGATAAAATAGTAGGTACAAAGAAAACTACACAAAATAAGGTATTTGTATTTATGTGTTTGACTTTTTGTTTTAGTAAATATAAATCAAAGATAAAAAAAAAAAAATGGGAAATGGCTGGGAATTTTTGTTTCATGCGTTTGTCAAGAATAATTTGTTACTTTTAGTGTGGAAGCGGCCGAAACTTTCACAAAAAGTGATTACTTTTTTTACATCAAAAAGTAATTGTATTTGACATCAAGAAGCGTTTACACTTTAAGGAAAAAATAATCGTTGTGTAGGCCGATAGTATATGTATATAAACGAATGTTAGCTAACCTAAAACATACCATGCCAGGCAAGTAGCGTTTGGGATCCCAAAAGGTAAAAGTATTAGACAGGCAGGGAGAAACCCCAACTTTCTTGGTGTAATCAGAAGACATTATCAGTGATGACTAAGCGGACACGTTAACCATGTTTTGAGACTGCCGTTCAAAGTCTAATACATGTATACAAAGGTCAACAACTACTTTTTGTTATTCTGTCGCGAAGTCCACGGTGGGTTTCAAAAGGCCACGGGCAAATCTAATGAATAATCATTTGATATATGTATTTCCTTTTAAAAGTACCCCCCGTGATGTCAATAAAACTGCTATTAATATAAGGTTATCACAAGGTTTAAAATGGCGGCCTCCGTGGATCGTATACGAATTGAATAGGAGCTCCAAGTTCTGGTGTATTTCTTATAACACCTAAGATTGGGTTTCTCCAGGATTGATATAAAGACTTCCCATAGTTTTATGATGAATTAGTTCTGAATCTATAAATGGTGAAAGTGATGATTTTGAATTTACGAGGCGGTACATAACATCACATGTTTAACTTTCGAGTTTTGTTGAATTCAAGCATACTCGGTTAGCTGCTATGTTTCGCGATGTCCAACTAGTATAACCCTAAATGATCCAAATCACGTGGTGCAAGTTTGGGTCGATCCTGCTTGGTTGTGTTCAGATATTCCAAGATGGCTTCGAAAATATTAACAAAACAAAACACACACCAAAAGAATCGAAACACCTTTGTATTCATATCTTTGTGTAGACCCCATAGCTATAATCTATTAATCTTACCACAGATTTCTATCAAATCATTACAAAAGATTTGACATATTGTTTTGGGGACAAAAACTATTTATGTATTGAAAGATTACTGCGAAAGATTTTCGAAATTACCAGTTTCTTTGCTGCCTCTACACTGTCCTTGGCAGCACAGTAATGAATAGGAACCTGTCCATACTCGCCTCTCATGTTTGCATCGCCAGTTGGATGTCTGCACAATACCTGTCAAAATGATTTTTGTCTTGAACATAAGCATTCGCAGTTTAAATTATAGATTAACACTTTAAACAGCTCATACCTCAGTTTGCATATGAGTAGTGTGCAGTCAATTAATTTCCTAAGCTAATGGCTGAACGGTAAAAGCAAAAAGGTCATGATCAATTTCATGCGGTCAAGTGGCTAATAAATTGTCAAATAGTTCGAATTATCAATCACAATATTTTTAAATTTGTTTTCTTCTGGAATTTGAACGACTTGATCTCTTCATCAGTTAATTCGCCGTTTACGACACCAGAGTATGTCCCCAGCTGCGCTTTGATACTTTGATAGTATGCACACATAAATATACTTAAATTAACCGATTCTATTCTTTCGATTTACCTCAATTGCACCAAATTTGTTCAAATCACAAGCAAGGTGTATTGGTGCCATCTTTTGCATGTTGAATGTCGTTTGATCAGCTCCAGCGGAAAGCAATAACGTGATGGAGTCTCGTCGGTCCTCTAAAACTGCCCAGTGCAGTGGCGTTTCGCCATCGCCATCTTTGGCATTGACGTCTATTGGGAAAATGGGAACAGTAATTGAAAATAAAAAAATATTTATGGACAGTAATTGAAGAAAAAAAATTATATATATATATACAACTATATTTTGTTGATACCCACGTTATTCACCGCAATGATCGAGGCAGGCATTTAGACGTAGGGGAAGGATACCAAACAGATCTTACGAAACAAGTGCTGAAAATTTCCAGAAACTTGCACTATATCTACTAATGACAAATTTAGAAAGAAATTGGTCGTCAAGATTGTGACACGAAAATGGTGCCGTCTAATGACAAGATTTTACTGATAGTTCCGCTGAGGATATGGCGAGTGCTATCCTTATTTCCTGGAAATGTAGACTTACCAATAAGATTAGGTCTACAACTTTCTTTAACATACGTAGCTTTTTTATGTTTGTGTAGCAGAAATATATCAAATGTACTTTTTAGTAAATATATAGTGTTGAACTAAAGATTCAATATTTTTAGTATACCTTTTAGGGGACGACTACAAAAGGAATCAAATTCTTTTATTATATCTTAAGTGGCAGAACAGAATAACACATAATAATAACCTCCTCGTTATTAGTTTTGACAAATCGTTCTGTTAGTTTATCACATTGCATGCTGGGTTTTTCTTCATCATAAATTTAATTCAAATGAATTTCATTCTTTTTAAAGTATACACAAACACACCCACAGGCGTAAACTATGATAATATTTTTTGTAGAAACAGCTGATACGGACGGTATCTGTTATGTCACTCTCAATTAAATGCTTAAGAAACTTAGGAGGCAACGGCTTGCTTCTGTGGTCTATTTGTTCAGTTGCATCAAATAGTTTTATATTTATAAGCTTTTTCCTACGAAATAATCTTTTGTACCTTTTTTGGAACGATTAAAAGCTTCAATGGAAGCAATTAGCTATTTATTCGATCCATTATATAAATACTTAATAGTTTACCCGTCTCTAAAACCAGTATTGCACCATAAAGCAAGCGGTTATTTACGAGATGAAGGTGTTTTTTTTTACATTCCATTTGAATTCATTAAATAGATAGACAATAACAGGTTTCGTAAGAAGTAGTAAGAGCTTTTGTTGAATAAATCTTTGCATCCAAAAATAACTTCTTGATAAAGATTAATGAATTTCATGATTTTATGAATTCATGAATTTCTCAACAACTTTTCTTACAAGATTGCAAATTGTAATTTAATAGAAGTAAATTATAAATTAGTTGAATTTGATTATAGTTGTCCCCATCCACTACCTGTTTTCAAGATCTGCAGGTTGTAGAAACTGAAAACTACATCATGATTAATTATGTTTGTGTCCAATGTTTATTGCGACAGCAAAGGCCTATAGACTGCTAGACTCTAAAGGGACATCAGCTACTGTTGGAGAGTGTATCCTTCCTCTCTGTTGTGCGCGACTATCAAACTATGATAGCCACATAGTGTAGGTGCTGCTTTCCCCTTTATGCAAGTGTAGTTATTCTTTACATTACATAAATTGTTCATTTTTATTCAAAGTTTTTGCAATAAGGAAAATACGGCATGCACAACAATATATATACGTACTGAAAAATGTATATCTAAATGTTGCTGGAAAAAGAAAGAAACGTATACATTTCCTTCTCATGCATAGGAATGCCATCTCTCATGAGAGTGTTGCTTATACCGATAAAAGTTTGAAGTATTCGGGGCAATTATCACATATACGAAAATCATGTTAGCATAGGTGTAAGATAAGACTACGATCACTAAGGATGTTCAAATATCAATAAGGTATTTGAAGTCAAACATCACAAAAACAAATCTGAGTTTTTGATTAAAATTTATAACCCCAACTCTTGACATGCTTGAAATGATTTTGGCAGTTTTCAACTATTTCATGGCTTTGTCTGTTTGTAAAACTGTTGAGATGATTTATCAACTTTTGCATAAGCGCCATTCTTTAATACTTCTTCGATGATTAGGTGAGGGAAAAACTAAGCAAACTTTGAGAAGAGGACTGCATAGCTGCAGATAATTAGAGTCCGTTATCACCAGATTCATCTTCTCCCGCTTCCTTTCGTTTCTGTCTCCTGATTTAATTCGTAATTTATCGAAAGAAGTCGTGTTACTTATTCTTACCTTGTAAACAAAATTGTACAAGTTAGATATTTCAATGTAAGCTGTAGAAAGATTACCCTTATATTATCAGATTATGATAGACATGAATCATAATGTGTCTCCTAATGGATGAGAAAGTAATCTAAACTCCAAAGCCATATAGAAATTTTAATGTTAAGGGGACCGCCACGGGATTAAATTTTCTGGTTGATGTAAATTCTTTTAAAACTGCGTGCAAAGAAAACAATGTACAAGTTGCGATGAAAGCGGCCAAAGTGGTTCAAATGAAATTTGTTGGAAATCAAACATAATATAGCAAAGATGTATGTTTGTGAACAGAGACATGGAAACTATTCAACGGTCGAGTCATTGAATTTAGACATTCCAAAATTAAGTCATTGAGTAATATAAATTAGGTACCAAATTGATACTTTGTCTCATTGCCCAACAATGATTGGAAATAAAGTGAGTTTCCTATTTGTTGGATAGTGTAATGACTATTGCCAACTTACACTTAATTTCTAAATTTTCTTTAAAAATGAGAAGGTAATATACGAGTCCCATAATAGAAACAACAACGTGAATTTCTTTACTTTAAGGTCTTACTATGTACACGCCTAAATGTCATTTTAACATTAGGTGTTATAATTCTAGTAAAAAGTTCGTGACGTTTTCCAAAATGAGATAAAAATCTTTATATAAAGCATATATATATATATACATATATAAATATATATATATATATATATATATATATATATATATATATATATATATATATATATATATATATATATATATATATATATATATATATATATATATACATATATATATATATATATATATAGACATTTATATATGTGTGTGTGTGTTTATGAGTGTGTTGAATATGAAATCATCTGCTCAAACTACTGATATACGTATACAGTTGTTTTAGCACTTTTTGAAGATGGACTGCTCATAGCAAAGTATTAAAACAAAATGTTTAGTAGTCGCCCCCATTGCTAGTTAGCTCAATACCCTATTAAGGGATTTGAGCTAATGCTATGAGAAAAGCAAGGGCCTAATCGCACGCTCGGATTTTGCCTTAGATGTGCTGCCTTAAATTACATATAATCTGGAAAATCTGCGGTATTTTCTTGCTTGGGTTTACCTGTTGCCGATAGTATCATGTTTCTGTAACATTTCTAGGTGTATACCCATTTGGGTGTAAATTGCGTTTAAAGAGTGACAAAAGCTACCCAAAAAATGTGAGAACCCTTTTAGAAGAATCCGAGGTGTCTCCGAAGTTTTCCGTACACTTACGATATTTGCCACTTCTGATTCTATATTGTGAAATGCGTTTTCGTCGACGTAATTCTTTTTAGTATGGGCCACCGTCAATTCAGCCTCCCAGCTACACCATACCAGAAAATTGCACCATAGGGATCAACGAGTGTTCATTTAAAACATTCATTCTTTGATTTAGCCTCATACATTTACTCTGACAAGACTGCAAGAGGGCAGAACATTTTCTGAATTATTTACAGACGTATTTTTACTTTTTTGCAATCTGAATCAAAACATATAATTACGTTAGAGTCAGATTATTTTGAGTTTGTTTTGATCGTAACGTAATATTACCTAGGCCTAGTTCTACTGAAGCCTAGTCTACTTATTGTGCCTAGTAGGATAATCAGTTCGGTTTCCTTAAGTAGTCTTCTGTTTGTCGTCTGAAAGTTGCCTTCTAGTATTGAAAATTTAAGATGAGAGAGATTATGTCCTGGGCAATTAAAATGAGAGGAAACTGGAATGCTACACTTTTTTGCCTTATGCTGCTTTTATGGTTGTTGAAACGGTGCCGAAGTTTGGTTTGTTTGTCCTATGTTATGAATGGAGGGGCAAAGGTTGCAAGTTGAAAAACAAATAATGTTGGAGCTGTCACAATTGAATGGGCATGGGTATAAGGTTTTGCCGTTAATGGTAATTGATTTGTTATTTATCATGTCTACAAATTTGACACCTACTTTTGCCACAATGGGTGTTGGAGTTTTGTCGGGGAAAGGGGTTCGAAGTGTACTTCTTATAAGCATGTTGTGTAGATTAGGTTACACATCCCTGGGACTGCCGTACGAGGGTTGTTACATACAATGCATTTGCTATGTATCACATGTTGTGGAAAATTGATAATTAAAAACGGATTACTTTTTTGATATACTTATACTTTAAATCGAACTGATATCATGTTCAGCTTTTATTTAGACCGTTTGGCACCACGACGAAATGGAAGTTTCGTCGACAATTGTTTTGATGGCCATCTAGATTTTAGTCACTGACTGTTTGCTTTGTACTATTAAATCATGAACAAATAAGTTTTAGGATGTTTCACCAAAGTGCAGGTTGATTATTTTGTAAAAACATTTTCTTTGTTCAGATAATTTGAGTAAATAAATTTGTCGTGCACAAATTAAAATCTAAGCACTAACCAATATTGACAGACAGACAGCTTGGTTTTTAGAGGATTTACTTTAGTTGCAAAGTAAAAGACCTGTGAGTTAAACTGTTAGTTAGTGTAGGTAAGGTAAATGCTATAGCAATTCCCTGGTGACGATGACAGCTAATGACTTGTACTGCACTAGCCTAGCACATTCAGTGTGTGGTTCATCTTAAACAAAACACTTTAGGTGTGGCATATGTCATGTACATTTAACATGTCAGTCATGTTCGTTCGTTCATAGAGAAGGGCAAGTGATGCGTAGTAATAACAAGTAATGTAATTAGGTCAAACTAAAGTTAAACATTTTGAGACCCACAAGGTAATGAGCATTGAGCAAGGGGCATAAATCAAATAGTTCCACATAATTCAATAAATAATTATGCTTTAAACGTTTTCTCCTGATTTGGAAAGGAAGTGTAATTATGTTGTTAGATCAAGGAGCTCTTTTTACCAAAAAAAAGGTAGCTCTTTTCACACCTACCTATTAATGATGTGAACACATTGAATTGCATTAATGTGTATAGGGGCGTTGCTTTATTGATTATGCAGCTTGGCACTTACTGTATAGAACTTACAAATCAAAAAGTTTAGAGTCTAAGTTTTTTTGAGTGTCCAGTCTGCGGTGGTGATTTGTCGCAATAAAAGAGAAAGATGGCATTATGAAGTTTCGCCAGTGCACCACAACTGGTTATCAAAGGCCGTGGACATTGACTTGGTTGTCGATCTTATGTCTGTCCGTACGTCGTACCTGTGTTTCGTCCGGGTCGTATTAAGCGTTTCGTGATAGCATTTGTACTATCATAACCGAATACGCAGGCGACGACCCCGTCATTGTAATTGTGTGTTCAACTCTCTCTCTCTGATGAAGTTTATTGATGTCCAGCCCCAATTCTTTGAAATAATGTGCCATGTTTTTTATTGAGAGGATATTAATTGTTTGTAGTTGGCAGCTATCATTTGTTTCTGTCTTAAGTTTTAGTCACTAAAATCATCAAACTGACAAGTTTCTTTTGCTATACTTTGATTGAGCTAGGATATCTGATGGAGATCAATTTCAAAATTTCTTTGTCTTATTCAACTGCTCCCAATCAAATAACATTGGTGGAGATTTGAAAAAACAATTTGTTAACAACTTCACATAAAGAGATTGATATTTCTATGGTTGTTTTGTCACAAAATTTATATAAAATTATAATTATCAAAACAAGGCCTAAAATTAAGTTGATGAAACTATTTACCATTTTCATGTTTTGTAGCATATTTTCTTCCAGTAAAGCTCAAGTCAAATTAAGCTCAAGCTACCCATCCATATAAATATTTAACATTCCCCAAAAATTTACTTGCAATTGGAAGAAGAATAAGTATATCATTACTGGAAACAAATCAAAAGGATTAGATTTGACGATAACATCTTCTATGAGCCAAAATTTCAACACCAGAGGTGTCAAAGCAAAAAATCTTAAACATTTTAAATGCCAAAACGTAAAATTCGTGTTCGATTTTATAACCTCAACCCAACACTGTGTTGGTTGAGCTAAAACCTATAGCGTCAGCTCTTAGATATTAGACATTCCTTTGTTACCTTGAATGTCTGGACTGTTTAACGATCCTTGGAACTAAGATTGCGAAGTATTCAAGGGTAATTCACATCATTTTAAATGTAAGATAAGTTCAATGAGATAACAATGATACAGTTCCTTTTATTCTTAATACCTAATTCAAAGCTCAGTCAAACACCTCTCATTATTAAAGACAATTCGCTACTCGTCTGCTCATTTAACACCTATGTTATACTGTTATATCAATAGATAACATTCTCTAGCAAGATGAACTGATGAAGTACATCTGTTGACATAAAATACACAATTTCATCGACGGATGTTTGTCTTATCTTTGAAGTTTGTCACAGAATAACACCCTTAGCAATTAATCATAATGTAACGCACTGCCTATAGCGTATGAGACCTGCATGTATACTCGGGGATTTAAGTGTTTATCATCTATTCATATTGCAACCCTCACTGTAAACAAATTTAGTTGTTATAATGTTTTTGTGTTCAGTTGTGGCAAACCTTTTATTACAACATTTGGCAATATCGTAAAACTAGTACGGGACCTTTGTGAACTGTCCTTTCAATTTGCCAGCAGTCAATATGTGAAAATATGACCATAGGTGATAAGACGATGAACGTATAATTGAATGACAAGATTTTACTAATAGCTCCGCGGAGGATATAGCGGGTGCTATCTCAATTCTTTTGGAATTTAAGAGCACCAAAAAGATTAGGTCTACAACTTCTTGTAACAAACGCAGCTTATCTATGTACAGATGTAGGAATGTGTAGCAGAAATATATAATGTTGAACCAAAGGAACAATACGTTTAGTATTAAGGGACGACTACGAGAGGAGTCTTGTCCCTGTAATGTATCTTAAGTGGAAGAACGGAATAACACATAACCTCCTCGTAATTGGATAAATCGTGAACATATATGTTCGTTCTGTTGGTTTATCACATTGCATGCTGGGATTGTCTTCTTCATTAACTTAATTCAAATAAATGTCATTCTTTTAGAAGTATACACAAACGCGCCCACATGCGTAAACCGTGATAACAATGTTTGCAAAAACCCAGTTGAATGGTTGATGCAGACGTTATCCGGTTAACTAAGAGTTATATTTTCCATGCAATGTCACTCTTTTTGTATATCAATTAAATGTTTAGGAAACTTAGGAAGCAACGGTTTGTTTCTGTGGTCTATTTATTCATTTGCATTAAATAGTCTGTACGTGTAGAAGCTTTTCCGTAAGAAATACACTTTTGTACCTTTTTTGTATCGATTCAAAGCTTCAAAGGAAGCGACTAATTGTTTACGCGATCCATTATATAAACAGTTCCTCTTAACAGTTTGCTAATAAGTATAACATTAAATAAATAACAAGCGGTAATTTACGAGTTGTAGTTAACCATGATTTTGACCTTCTTAAAATAGATAGAATAAAATGTTTGGTACAAAGTAGTAAGAGCTTTCACGAGAGCTTACAAGATTGCAATTTGTGAACTAATGGAAGTAAATGAGAAATTAGTTGAATTTGAGTATAGTTTTCCCCATCTACTACCTGTTTTCAAGATCTGCAGGTTGTAGAAACTGAAAGCTACATCATGATTAATTAGATTTGTGTCCAGTGCTAAGTGCGACAGCAAAGGCATATAGACGGCTAGATTTTGAAGGGACATTAGTATCTATTTGAAAGTGTATCTTTCCTCGTTTCCAGTTGTGCAAGACTATCAACACTACGATACTAAATAGGTGCTGCTTTTCCTTTCTGTAAGTGTAGTTATTCTTTACATTACATACATTGATCATCTATATTTCATTTCTTTTTTTTTGCAAAATGAAAATAGGTATATAAAGATAAATTTACTTGAATCGTACTGATCATGCTGATGGTGGGTAAATCTATGCATCACCGTGTCCACTATGTAAATTCCCATTATGTAACAACTTTTAGCCCATTATGTAACAACGCATTGTGTGCCATTATGTAACAACATTTGACCCATTATGTAAAAATGTATTGTGTGCCAGTATATAACAACGTTTTGACGAATATGTTAGAAGGTCCAAATCCGATGAGCTTGAACAGACATGGATGACAATGGTGGAGTGGAGGCGGTGGATATTGAATGAATACGAAGAGAGGAGGTAATAGGAACCATTAGGGTGATTCAGAACTCTCGGGTAACAATGGGGCGGAAACATAGCGGAGCGGGACCATCGAGGTTATTCTCTGTGACATTGACCTTGACCCCCTATTCGGTTTAGGTCGCACCCAATGCATCAGACATCTCCGTTTGTGTACATACCAAGTCATATCAATCAGACGATAAAGACTTCTCCCATGTCAGACGGCTGTTGAGACAACTTTGAAAGTCACGTGACACAAAAACCGGAACCAATATGAAAATTACTGCCGGACCAAATTTCCATAATGTCCCCTAGCATACAAAACAGCAGATAAGAATGGCGAAATCGGTACTTTTCGCAACATTAAGACCGTTGTGACCTTGCCCCTGGCCTCCGGGTCAAAGTTATACCTCTTTGCATCACTCATCAACATCTACCCAAATACAAAGCTACATTAACAGATCAAATTTAGAGAGAAATACATGTGGACGTCTGCAGGGGTGGCGGAATGAGACACAAATTTTCACCGGGAATTTTCATCATGAAGGGCCCCCAATATATAGATATATCTCACATACTAGATTTCTTTACTAGGCATCAGGGCCGCCATGACATAGGTGGACCCCGGGGAAATTTTCCTGTTTCCCGGTGGGCCATGCCGACCCCTGCATAGTGTATATATACGGTCATCGTAATTTACTGCCAAGATCTTGTTTTCGCCTTTTAGTATTTTATGTGCCCTTTTATGCTGTGTTTGACAGTAACAGTCCTGTCACTCATGGCTTTGTCTAAGGGATCAGTCCACTAAAATATAAAAAGGGCTCCTATATTGAGGCCCCTAATTGTCAAATATTGGATTCCTATGCTAGGCATGGGTGTAATGCAACTGAAATTAACCGTAAACTTAGTGTATTGACTAGGTGACCTCTCAACTGTGCTGTATGGATATTATGGTAAAAGCATATGGAAGGGCTCCGATGTAGATGGGGCCCGGGAATTTTGCCGGTTTTCCAGTGGGCCAGTCCGCCCCTGAACGTCCGGAAAGACATTTACACCGGTATTATAAGTAAAACAAATGAGAGAGCGCATCACTGGTGCTGCTTGGGGGCTGGGGTTCTCCTCAAAAATGGTCAAATCCCCACAAAAATTAATCCTGAGGGCATATAATGTTAGTGCCTGCAAGGTTGTTTTGTTAATCCTCTGCGAAAAGAAATTTTGAATTTTAAGAGCTTTTACCCCGAGAGCGCCTCATCTATATCTCTCCAACTTCATAGGATTTTGACCTTATTTCATAATGGTCAAAAAGTTGTTACATAATGGCACAAAATATACTGTTATATAATGAGTCAAAAGTTGTTATAAATGGAAATTGTTACATAATGGGACAATAGTTGTTACATAATGGCCTTGCTACATAATGGGAAAAAAGTTGTTACCTAATGGGACATTGCTATATCGAAACTGTTATAGTTTACCGACTGGGCTCCACAGCTGCAGGCCCTGCTACAAAGTCAAAAACAAAAAGATACAAGCACAAACGAACGAGTAACGAGCACGGACAAGGGGGCCATAGGCCACACGAAAAACAAACCCGACAACAGTTAGGGGACACACAAGCAAAAACGTGAACACAAAGGAGTCGTTTCAGAGCCACCCCACCCTAGGAAAACTACAAATAGTAACTACAAGTAAACGCCATACCAAAAATTCCTAGGGTGGAACAAATAAATAACACCAACTAGAGAAATAGGCCAAAGAAATAGCTAAATAAGATTTGCCGAAAACGGGCCTTTTACTTTAAGCTGAATGATATTCGAGAGGATCAACTGTTCTTCATTAATACAAGTTTTAATAAAATGTTTATCAGTTGCGAGACGGTTTTTACAATAGTTACTAAGGAGTAAATCAATACGTGATTGAACATTGGAAAGGGAGTGTAAGCCGATTAGTGCTAGTGGTGAAACCCAATGAGGTATATGGAAAATTATTTTTAGGGCATTAGTTTGAATTTGCTCCAGTTTAAGACGATTAGCGTTGGAGAGTAAAAGGAAAACAATAAACGAGTAATTAATAAGTGAGCGAATAAGACTAGTGTATAAAATTAAGGTTGTAGAAGGTGAAGCTCTATGATTGTAAGCAGTCCCACAGATAGTAAATAATTGAGAAGTGCGGACTTTGAGTTCTTTAATCAAAAAATCAAAATGTGGCTTGAAATTGAATCTATAGTATCAATAGTAATACCCAGAAATTTAACTGAATTATAATTTGGTATAACAGTATTATTAAAAACTAAGATCGGAAATTGAAACAAGACGACGACGGGAGAAAACAATAGAATGAGATTTGGAAGGGTTAAGGAACATTCTCCATTTACTGCACCAGCATTGAAGAAGGTTAATGTAATATTGCAAATCATCCCTGGCGGCAAGAATGTTTTTGGCCGACGACCAGACAACTAAGCCGTCTGCATACTGAGAAATATGAATGTAGTCAGAAGAGGGGTTCGAAATGCCGTTTACAAAAATAAGAAAAAGCAATGGACTAAGTGGGCTACCCTGAGGGGTGCCCTTATTCACGACTAATGGATCCAAAAAAAAAAAAAAACGAATTTGTCTGTTGGATAAAAAGTCTGCAATTAAGCGAATAATTTTTACTGAAAGGGCGATCTTATTGAATTTAATAAGTAGACCATTGTGCCATAACTTATCGAAAGCCTTTTCGGCATCGAAGAAGGCAGTAAACACAACAACTTTCTTTGATAGGTTTAAAGCAATATGGTGAGACAACTTGGCTATCTGATCTGCGGTACTGAAATTTGAACGGAAACCAGCTTGAAACTTATTACAGAAATTAATATCATTAAGATAAGTAGTGAGCCTAGAACAGATGACCCTCTCTAGAAGTTTGCTAAGAACAGAAGAAAGTGTAATTGGTCTATATTTTGTTGGTTTTGAATGATCCTTTCCCGGCTTGGGTATAAGAATAACTTGCCCCATTTTCCACTTACTAGGAAAAATTCTAAACTTAAAACAAGTACTGTAAAGTTGAAAAAGGAAAGATTTAAATTTAATTGAACACTTTTTAATATGTAGGTAAGTAAGTCCATCCCTCCCCCACCCCACCCCCAGGGGCCGTCTGCTTAGTATTCTTGAGAGCTCTCTCGAGTTCAAGAACGGAAACAGAATTAAGTAAATGGTGGTTGTCACCTCTCTCGCACTTGAAATTACAATAAAGGTTTGAAATGTTGTTCTTTCGAACAAAATTATTAATATGATTAAAATGATCATAATGAAAGAAATTATCAGAACGGCCAGTAGAGAGGACAGAGTCAAAGTACATACGAAAACAATTGGATCTCTCGAGGTCAGTAGAGTACGTAGAGTTATTATAGTTTAACGGAGTAGAATTAGTGTTAGACTTAGATTTATTTAGTAGGTTCTTAATACTTTTCCAGAAATGACGACTGTCAGACTTGTTGTTCTGTTTAATACATGTATTATAAAGAGTCTGATTTTTAAAGAGTTTAATTTCAGCGCTTATTTTTCTACGGATAACATTAATATTGTGCTTAAGTAAGTGGCATTTATATTTTATTATATTTCCTGCGTAAACGTCTGCGAAATTTAATTAAATGAACAATATCTTAAGGTAGAATAGTTTGTTTCCTAGCATTGCCAGCCTAACATTGTTACATAATGGACAATTGTTACATAATGGGCCTTAACAGGGCCTGTAATAATTACTAAATGATTAGCAGTATGTTCTGAATCACCTCGATGATTCCTATCACCTCCTTTTTTAATCATCATCCATTTTTCACCGCCTCCACCCACTATTGTCATCCATGCCTCTTTAAGCTCATCGGAATTGGACCTTGTTACACAATGGTCAAAAAGTTGTTACAGTATGCACAACAAATGTATGAATGCACAACGTACCATTAAAAGGTATATATCCAAATGTTGCCATTATTTCCAAACTTTTTTAATTAAACTGATAAAGGGAAGAAAGAAAAAAGAAACATAACACACTTTCTTCTCATCCCTAGGAAAGCCATCTCTCCTGAGTGTTGCTTATACCGATAATAGTCGGAAGCGGGGAGGGGGAATATCACAAATACGAAAATCATGTTAGTACAGTTGTAAGATAAAATTACGTTAACTAAGGATGCTCAAATATCAAGAGGTATTCAAATTCTGACATCACAAAAAAGAACCTTGAATACTCAGGCTTGATGGCAATTCATAACCCCTAACCCTTGAAATGATTTTGGCGGTTTTCAACAATATCATGGATTTGTCTGTTTGTAAAGCAGTTGAGAAGATCAATCAAATTTAGCATAAGCGCCAATATACTTTTTTACTTCGTCAATGATTAAGTGGGGCAAAATTAACACACTTGGCGAGAGGGTTGCATAGCTGCATATAATTAAGAGTCAGTTATCAGCCGAGTCATCTTCTCCTGCTTCTATTCGTTTCTTTTTCCTGATTTATTGGGTAATTAATCAACGCCATGACTCCGTCAAAACACTTGTTAAAGCTCCCTGCTCAATCTGTTGCTCAATCCTCTTCAGGGAGATTTAATTAAAGTTTACCAAAAGTCAATCAAAGCTGCGTAATCAAAGAACTGAAGAAGAGGAATATTTTTGCTTCAATCTTAAAACCTTGAAACTTTACTTATGTTTTTCTACGAATAACATTTGAAAAGTTAGACTATTAGACTATCAATTGTACAGTAGGTTTGCAATGTATGATTTGGCGATTAACGTCGAGATATTGATTGGGGTGGCGTATTTCCTCGTTACGTAAAACACTTATCTTCCGCGATCGATATTCCGTGTAAACATACGACAGTACGATATCAGTGACAAAACGGATTTTTCACGATGTTACTAAATTCGACGCTCAGAGCAAAATCTTTGAATTATGGGTAGTTAGGGGATCGGTTTAATAAACAAATTTTTCATAAACAGATCAAATTGTAGAGTACATCTAAGAAATTGACCTGCTGTCAATTGTTGTTTCACTAATGGCATCTTCTAAAAATGGCGTCGACGACGATTATTTACCCGTTTTTCTAGACATGTTTCAAATCTGAAATTCACCTAATTTGAAAATTGGAAGTTTGGAAGTCAAGAAATCAATACTGCTATAACAACATGGAGACCACGATACTAATAAATAAAAATGATAATAATTTAACAATTCTGAAACTACGGTTGTTACATGGTCAAACAGGAAAATATATTTTGCGTTGAAACCCTTCGTCAGTTTGTAGTACCTATATATAATGTAATTTCTTTCTACCAGCAATTTAATTGAAAACCATTATTACTAACTGATCTTTACACGTGGTTAAAAAACATATTGTCAAGCACTCATACCATCTGCGTGTGTCTCTTCGCCATTTAGTACATAGGTTTTTGGAATAATTCACAATTCAACTATTACTAAAACTCTCTCATCAAATTGTAAATGTGGATTAGTTCCTTAAGAGACTGCCAGCGTGGAACAAAATTCTACTCTCATATTATACATGTAAGTGACAAAATAGAAATTCCTTCATACATTCATAACTTCATGGTACAGTTAACCAGAACCTTTTTCTAAAACATAAAATCTGAGATAAGTTTCGTTGCAGAAATTTGCCTGCTGGATTTGGTTATGTGGCTAGTTTTCTTTCAAGCTGGGGATCGTAAAATGGATTTGAGTAATAAGTTGGGCTCCTTGGGAAGTCTTCTATAACATGCCTAGTATAACATAGTTCGGTTCAACTATATATTTCTTCAACATTTAAATAATGCTGGTTAGACTGCCAGAGGCGAGACGAGAACACGCGTTGCCGTCATTTGTATTACAATGACCTGATGACACAGTATAAGTACGTCTCATCATGCTTCATCTAATCCAAAATGAGAGCATACAAAAATCACACCATATTATCTCTCCCCTACGTACTGACGTACTCTCCTTGTCAGTTGCTAGAAGCAGGGATATGTTATTTCAGTTTCCTTTTCTCTATCCAGTCATGCGCATGCGCCTTATGGAAACTCCAGATCAGATTTGTATGAAATCAATTATTTACTTGGGAACAGTATACTGTTTTTAAGAACATATTGTGATCTTACCAAAGATCAAGTCGCGTGACTGCATTCTTTGGTCAAGCATATCTCAAGTTTGTTAGCGTGCATGGCTAGTTTAGTACCCGTGCAGTAGAATGCAACTACTACAGTCAGCTCAGACAGAAGTACTGCGGCAACAGCAATTTCGCAATAGACGAAGTTGCCTAAACTTACAAACGTGACGTCACCTTATACAAAAATAAACTACAGAACAGTAAAACTAGAATTTACAACGGGTGAAAAAAGGCGATGTCTTTAAAGGTATAGTGGCATAGAAATAAAGATTTCAAATATTTTTTTTTTTTTTTTTAAAGGAATATTTATACTGATTTTGATACAAGCAGCGGGGAGAGAATTGTGTCATCATTCTATTCGAATTTGGTTTGCAAAACGTTAGTAAGTGCAGTAACTAGTTGCTAAAATATAAGATATGAAATCACTTGAACTACAATCTATGATTATACTACCTCAAATGTAAAAGTGTTAAAGAAACTTGCGGTTCATAAGTTGGCACAGAAATTACAATCCCTATCATCTGATCATAGTGACTTCCTAAAAAGCTTCCATTTGCCTTGAATGCTCCCATAATGTAAACCACATTGGCATTGCGAGAAAAAAAAACTTGCGGTTCCCTGGTATCACGCCCAAGAACACAGTGGTTTCGATTTTCATAACCACATTTTCTAATTTCTAATATGAACAGAGCAGATATAATCCAGGAATAGATTTTGATATCAACAAAATAATTTTTACAGATTATTGTATATTCTCCGTACAGGGATGGAAGTTTGTTAATTGGAATACAACAGAACTATTTAAAACACGGTCTAACAAATACCAAATCATAATTTGTTTTACATCCTGATTTTTTTTTTAAACAGATAGAATGAGCATTCTATTAGTCCATCTCCATGCTCTAATCAACAAACCATTTGAACCAATCATTCACAATACATTTAACAGCTGCAAGTGTAAATAGGAGGAAGATCTGACCATGGAGCTAAGTTAATAGCTCCATGATCTGACGGACTGGTTGTTTTTCATCTTCTTCAAATCCTCATCATTAGTAAAATAATTGTACAAAAAATAATCAAAACGCATAGGTGAATGTGTGGCAACTGAAAGGTTTTGGAAGTTGCATTCCCCTTTCATAGAAATGAGGAATTTATTAATAGTGTAAGAGATCTATTGAACATCGATTACAAGTAATCTTGTAAGAGCGCTGCTAAATGTATAGCAAATAGAATTATACATAAAGATCAAACGGGATTTATTAAGTGGCGTTTTTCTGTGAAAATATACGTACTATACTTGATATTGTAAAATATGCAGTTTTTTTGCTTTTATTGGATTATGAAAAAGCTTTTGAATAAATGAGTGGTCTTTCATTGAAGATTGGTTGTGGAAAGAATATTATAAATTGGTTCACTGTGTTTTACTCTGGTTCTTCTGCTTGTATTGTTCCTCCTATCCGTCAAGGAGCTTACCTCCATTGAGAAACCCTGTTGCCATGATGGGCGCAGCCATTTCCCCAAAATTACCACAATCCTACACTTCCTCGCCATACTGTGGGTAGTCAACTTTAAATGTTCACAGAAATGTTGTACGTACGATACAAACATTTTATCCACGTCCCAATTATATGTCGGCCTAGTCCGTTTTTTGCAAACAAAGAAAAACCGTGCGAGTCTCACTGCCCTGAAAATGGTGCGTACTAGCATATTGCCGCTTTGTATTGCCCGAGTGTTCGAAGGTGTAGAAAAATATATGTGATACTATTACGACAAACCTGACTGCGATAGCGAGAACCAAGCAGTGATTAATTAAATCAAGGATGTTAATTGAGTATTATATTCATTTCGACGTGATACTTTTCATCTCAATTTAAAATTTATTGAAGGACACAAATCATAATTTCATTTTCAGGCAGAAATTGGTGATTGTGTATGTTTTTGACTGCAGATTTACTAGATTATTTGAGAGTGAGACAGATTTGTGATTGTGAATTTTAGTCTAGCTTAAGTAACGTTAGAATATTTTTTTGTTTCATTTTTTATGAAACAGGAATTCCATTCCAGCTGCAAACTTGTTTTCTGGGCATAGTTCTAAGATCCCACTAGGTGTCGGGGTCAAATCCTTACGCACTAGCCCATAAGAGGTGTCGAAAGACGCAACACATTTTGTAAGTCTGACTTCAGTATGACCAAAGAGCTTGGAAGCTCTTTGGTATGACTGACTGAAGATTCTTCAGTCAGTCAGTCAATACAAAATCTCCTAGAATTATTCTTTGAAAATTGAAGTCAAAACAGTTTAATATATAATCTGTCTCACAGTAGGCCGAATTCAGTACAAAAGTACTTTCTCCGTCATTGCATCAACAATCTTTTCATAGTTTACACTTAACTTGAGTATGAACAAATTCTCCATTATTTACACTTTCTGTCTGTCTGTTTCACGTGCCTATTCTTATCCACAGAACAGACTGACATAGCGAGAGATTTTTGCAAAGGCGAAACTGCAGAACTGTGACACTGTGCGCGCCGTAATACGCGTGTGCTTAAAGGTACGATTGGCAATACGATTGAATGAGAAAGGCGAGTCCTCGATGGAGGTAAGCTCTTGGACGGATCTGCCTATTTGTTCTTAAGTATTTCTAGAGGGTGAGCCAGGCTTGTCCCTTAAGTCCGCTTTTGTAAATTCTGTGTTGAATTTCTCGCCATACAGTTTAGAGCTCGTTCTGATTTCCATGGCATAATCATTAATCATCATCATTTTAAGCTAAGCCAATATGTTTTTTTCTTGAGGATGGCATCATTTCTTTGATTAAAGGTTTTTGATATTTTAATTAAGTTCTCCCGCGTTTCACTGAGATTTAACGATGAATGTTAAGAAACCTTCTCTTTACCCATTAGGACCTCTATACGGTAATGTTTCGTTTGAATTTCAAAATTGAAGTATTGATATTAGTAACGGTCTCAATAAAACTTGGGTATTAATTTCACAACCAGAAAGGGGACCTTTCCGGTTTGAACTATTTGCCAAAACTTTCCCGTCTTAAAAATATCATTCGACTTTGGTCCCTCCGCGATCTTACTCCTATTGACAGAATTACTCTTATCAATAGTCTTGGTATTTCGCAGTTTGCTTTTGTTTTTCCTGTTTTCCCAAACCCTCCTGCTTATTTTCTGAAAGAGTTAGAAAAGGTTCTTTTTAATTTGATGTGGGGCGGGAAGTTTTAAGTGTTCAAAATTAAGCGTACTGTTCTGTGTCAACTTATTAAAAACGGTGATCTCTGCTTTGCGCTTTTAATTTTATGGTAACAATTAATTTCCTAGCATTGATAGTCCTATTTTTTACTACCGATTAAGGGATATTTTAACGAGAAGGTTTTAAAACTTTTTTGTTTTAATGATACTCTTATCCATTGGTGTAACATTTTATATAATGACATTACTTCTTGTCTTTTAGTGGATGGTTATTGCTCGTCTTTCTTTCAGATTCTCAGAGGATGTCGACAGAGAAGCTTTATCTCCTTACCTATTTATTCTTTCTATTGAAATAATGGGCGTTATGGTCAGGAATAATTGCAATTTTAATGGCATCAAGATAGGTAACTGGCTTTTCAAAAAAAACCCACGCATGCCGACGACACAATATTTGCTTCAATTCCTCCGTACTGTACTTGTGGTTTCTTAAAAGCCTGTGTTTTAATTATTGATGATTTTCAAGCTGGTTTAAAGGTAAACTTTGAAAAGTATCTAATTTAGATTGGGTCGAAAAGATTATCAAGTGATAGAATTTGTAATGATCTTAATTTTAATTGAAGTAACAGACAAGCTTTCACATATCTTGGGATTATCTTTTCTGTTATTTTCAATGACATGATATCAATAAATGATGAATTATGAATACAGATTTTTAATGATATGATGAA
>JAIGNY010000574.1:1287500-1295000 GCA_020152595.1 Chiridota heheva
AGTCCATTTTAACAACAGGTGAATTTCTTAACTTCAAAGAGAAAAAAGGATTGTAAACTTTTATTGTTTTTCGTTCCTTTCAAGTGTTTTTATGCATTTTAATGAATATTCCCATAGATTTTCATTTTTTCATGTAATAGAAAAAATGTGTAGCAACAAAGTGGTGAAAAAACTATGTTAACATCTTATTCCGTTTAGAAGTTATAACAATCTAAAGAGTAAAAAAATGTTCTTAAAAACACCTCGTACAGTATGTCTTGCAGCTTGGTGATGTCATCAAGGCACTCCAGCACAGTTCTTTTGTATTTCTTATCAATTTAATTACACTTTTTTTACATTATCGAACAGCATTTTTGGTTCATTGTGATAGATAAAGGTGAATAATTTACAAGAAAAGTTTTTTTCTTTGTTTACATCACATTTACAATGAGGAAAACAAAAATCCACATCATTTTTTAAGAAATACAAAAGACGTTTTGTTGAAATTGTCTCTCTGACATCACAGATGTTGCCAATCAGTCACTTTTGTCCAAATTCAAAAATACTTTAAAATTTTGTAACTTCGAAACGGAATAAGATAGTAACATAGTTTTTTCACCACTTTCTTTCTAAAAAATGTCTTTATCATATATACAAAAATGAAATTCCATGGGAATATTCCTTTTAACAATTTAAGACAGCAATTGTATGAAAAGATTAATATTTTGGCATCATATTGATATACGCATTTAATGCACTTTTCAAAGGACTGCATTCGCAAATGGGTCTAAAGTCGGGCAATTCCACTCGAGCCAAAGTTCTTTGCCCAATGCGTATATAAACACTGATTCAACATTAATCTTTGATTACGAGTGATCAGGTGATAGGATTGAATGGTTACTGTCATGGGAAATCTAATCAGGTTCAGGCAACCCATAAAAGGGTGCATCAAATGTGAAATTGTTCGCGGATGATTTCAAAATGTCAACAAGTTACGGTCCAATGAAAACAGATGCAATCCAAATTAAAAGTTAATGCATGGTAACTGAATAAATTTTATCATAAAGGTCACTCTTTTAAAATTTCTCCAACTATAATATAGTAAACATGTTCAGAACATAAAACAGATCATAGCTGGACTGCTGGAGTTTTAATTTGCAACAACTATATTTACTATATCATCATAGCTAAACAAAGTTTAATGAAGTTAAAATTGTGCATTTGTGTACATTTGCCATGTCTTTGTATCTTGGAAATGTTTCTGTTTTTCTCTCCACGAATGCAATAAGCTGACGGAATTCAGGTAAAAGCACGAAAACTGTATCAGCCAAACAAAATTTAATTAGTTGTCCGGGAGACTGGTAAAACCGTGTTTACTTTGGTAACAAAAAATACACATTGTCTGTAAGAAAGTTATAATGTTTTAGAAATGTATCAGAATTATTCAGAGTACCAATTACTAGTTTCTAATCATATACAAATAAAATGAGAAGAGTCTGGACTTTAAATGCCCATTTAATGATATTTGTAGTTTAAGATATAATTAAGAAAGTCAAAATAGCCTACATAATTCAAATATTCCCTCAATATCTTAAATTCTGATTGGTATTTTAAAAAAGGGGTCTGGATAATTTGTTAGAATAATAATAAGTGATTTAGGACAAATTTCATGATTAATAAAATGTCAGAAATTTTCACATTTATGATCTAAAATCATACGTCATTAACAATCTGTATTAGGCGTGCATTGCATAATAAAAAATAATCCTTAATGGCGTTTTTGCGTAGCTTTGAAAAAAAAAAAAAATACTCAATCGGGGTTTAAACTGAATTCTCGATCAAGGGTATCTCCCGGACTGATTAGAGACCAAGTAGCCTATTTTCCTATGAGAGTTCAAACCATTAGCTATCTACCTACTGACCTATATCATGCATTAACAGAGCACTCGGTGCAAAAAAGTGAATTATTATAGCCTCTGGAATACTCAAAAACCATTTTCTTGCATGTGATTGGTGTCGATAACTGTGTTTAAATAACCCGTAATCATTTTTAATCAATACTTTATTCATATTTCAACAACACTGTATTAAAAAGGGGCATCTGTTATTTCAAAATTGGCATAAGTTAGAGAAAAAGACTATCTCACTTTGGACCGAAAGCCGCTGTAAGTATTCAGAAACCAAACACAATGGGAAATCATGCAATGGGTGTAATGATCCCACCCCACTCCCCATAAGAAATACAAAAATGTATATCATTGTTTTGCTCCCATATATTTTTTGAGGTTCTAGATGGAAAATGATTCAATTTCCTTTACTTGGGGGCAATTTTCTTCGATTTCCGAGCTATTTTCGGATACTTTTTTTTAATTTCCTTTGACTTTCGGGCGAATCTTTTTGATCTTTGGTAATTTTCGGGAAATTTTCTTGCATTTTAAGGTTTACGTGATATTTTCAATTTTATGTTAATAATTTTCCAATTTTACATCCAAACCTGGAAGATAAAATCAGTAACGTCACTTCCGGTTTTCAATTTTGCTTGTTGACTGCGATAAATCTGTGATGTTATCGATACACACGTAGGCCCCTATGTCTATATTTGGTCAAGCAAATTTGTGATCAATAACATCGCAGATTTATCGTAATCAATAGGGAAACTGAAAACCAGAAGTGGCGGTACTATCACGGCAGCGTTCACTTCTGAATGTATTTATAGGCGATACCATTCCTTTGAATGGCTATAGGGTACCAATGAAATGAAATAATGGTCATACCTGCATTGCAATCAATGAGTGCTTGAATGATTTCACATCGGCCACATCTAGCGGCATGGTGTAGTAGCGTGGCGGAGTGAACGTCTGTAGCAAATACTATGCATGGGTTATCCGCAAGTTTTTGCTGCAATGTTTCCAAATTTTCTCCCACCAACTGCAAAAAGTTTATTAAAGATTACTTGTTTAATTATGAGACAAAAATCGACAAAAACTATTTGAATGATTTTAAGACTGTGAAAATGTTAGTTTAAAAATACAATATGAAAGTGATTAATAAAATACTAAGGGTTGGATACAGATGGAATCCGCATAAATTTGAATCCTCAGGTCAAGTACTTAGCAACTCACCAATGAAGGTTACTTCCAAGAAACAAATATAAACAATTCTTACGTCGCTAGGATTCACAAATATTTCACCGATCGTTGAAAACTAGACTTTGTTCTTCTATGTGATAAACTTTCGACATATTGTATCATTAGGCAATGAGTAGCCTTTTTCTTTTGTGAGATTCTGACTTGAAAGTCTTATGAAAGGTGACGTCAGATGCGTCTATTTTTGTACTCAGGGTTTCATTGCCAGGGACTACAGGTTCATGAAATTTATTGTGACTATATGAAATGAACAAAATTTCATTATTACTTTACTTACATCCACGGTCAAGTTCATCAATTTACATGTGTCTTACATGTGATGGGAGAGAAGTGTGTAAATGAAACTCATCAAGCTGTCAAGTGTAGCGATGCACTGATGTAGAGCGAAATGTATAGCATATACAAAGTGTTTTTATCAGAAGATCTCTCTTTGGCTGCGATAAACATTAGCTATATGGATAGCTTTGTGCATCTTGTTAAGATCTGAATAAAATGTTTTTATTTCCTTCCGAATTAAATCTAGTATGCATGCAATACGCACATCATTAAACTGTTTTGTATTACCAAAATATAGCCTTCCTATACCTGTGAATGCCATTCATCCCATTTACGCTGTCAGTATCATCAGTATTCACTTGGTCGGAAATGTGACCTGAGGTCATCAGACCCCATAGCAACCGCGCGCATTTACCCCGCATTGGAATGAAGAAAAAAAGCAATCACCTGTGTTTGTTTACATGCCATACCTACCGCACACAGTACACGCATACGGACTTGCCCACGTATACCGCGCAAAGGTTTGTTTTTACAGAAAATGGCGTCATCTCCCGGATGTGACGTAGAACCGACCAAGTGAATATGGCTCCACGCTAAAGACATTAACATTTTTTTTTTTTTGCATTTTCTGAACCAAAATGCCTTTTTTTTTTTTTTCTTTATTGATTTTAATTAGATTCAGAAATATGTTCAAATTATGGAACGGTTCCTTATCTAATGCCACAATTTTCACATTTGTTTCTCTTTTCACGAATTGATCATTTTAACATATGTGAACATATAATTACTTCATTTGCTATTAAAATTTAAATTTGAATACCCTTCCCCTTGGGAGTACGTGATACAAGCACCAAAAGTCAAATATTTCTCGCCTAATCCTTTGTCAAATGCTTTTAAACTTCCATTAATGACCGTTGTAGGGCGTAAAGGTTCGAAACTTACTTTAAAAAACTATTTAGTCGCTATCACTCTCTATACTTGAAATCAATCAAGAGTCAAGAGTTGTCAATCAAGGTGATGGTAAATACAGAAGATGTTTTGCGAATGTTCTCTTAGAGCGGATCAAGATGTTTGTTTATGCCTTATCTCGGCCGACAAAGAATTTTCGCTAATCTTTGAGTCTCTGTGGCTGGGCCTAATTAGAGGGTGACACAATGTTATCGATCTGTGCTCATCAATGCAAGACATAAAACAAGAATATATTCTAAACTTGATGTTTTCTAATATAACTAATTGTTTTAAGGCTTCCAGAGAAGTCTTTAATTTCACCATTTTTTCGTTATCACAATATAGAATATCCAAACAAGACAAAAAATCACACAGAACAAAGTCAAGTCACAACGCATGCAAAATCATAGTGGCTCGCATTAACTACATTATCATGCAATCGCTCAATTGTGCGGCTATCGACGTGCATGACGGGTACAATCGCAAATGACAAATGCAGCAGTTTAAGTCAGTCCAGGAGCATGCCTATTAATGGGAATACCAATAAATGTTCCTAAAAAAGGAAACATTTTGCTACATGGAAGCCGCCATTTTTGTAATGTTTCCAATGATCCTTTGCTGTCCTAACTATAAAGCCTTATGCAAAGTTACATATTTTAAATTTGAAATAGTCTGGGAAAAATATCTTTGCTAGGGAAAACTTAAAACTCATGAAAAACACCTTTATTAGTGTCATGGCTACAAATTTCACTCCCATTTGATATGTTTACCACGCCGTTTTTTATTTTTTTAAATTAACAAAATAGCTAGGTTTTTAGGCGCGAAACGGCCATATTGAAAATTCAAATGTTTTTCAACACACTGATTTTTAATATTTTAAGTACATAAATTATAAACTATGACATTTTATCGCAACATCTGAGCAATATGGCTGCATGACTTCAATATTCTCGTGTGTTTTAAATGTTCCTATTAATATGCATGCTTCCGGACTGTTAGTTGACACCAATCATAGATACATTCAAGGGAGTGACTGGGACTGGGATAACCTATAGAAGAATGAACTTCGCGCCTTATAGGTAAGTGAGGCAACTATGGGAATGATGATTACTTAGATGAAGATCACTACGATGATGGTCACGGGAGGCCTAATGATGATCATGGGCAGATGGGGAGGTTAGTTACTGCTAGCCATGTATAATTTGCCTCAGACAAGAATATTTGGTCTAGATTCATTTTTGTATGACAAAAAATGATATTCACACGGTAGTGTATTTTTTTTTGTAAGATGCTGTTATAACAAAAATCATGGGTTGAAATGCAAAAGCCCTTAAAAAGATAACTTCATTTCAAATCTGAAATCTTATAAAGTTTTACGTGAGACAAACTATTAAATTTGAAATTATTAAAATACGTCAAAGAAACGTTTTTGAACAAGTACATTACAATATGATTGACATGAAGAAACATATTGCTGAAAACTACTGAATGTTGACATCCGAATAAAAAGGGAATTAAAAATAAATGATATCTAACAACTTGAACATGTTACCTCTCCAAAAAGCAGTTTCCCATCATGAAGATCCTGTTTTCAAACAAAAATAATGTAAACTGTTTTGTAGTCCATTACTATCCCATTTCAGACAACTTGACAAGATTTAAAAATCAAACATTTACCGGATAAAAACCAAACTAAAAATATTCCATTCAAATGTAATCTCGGTACTCCTCTATGGATGTAAAACTGGAAGATGACAAAAGCTGACGAGAAGAAACTAGATGTGTTCCAAAGGCAGAAAGGAGATGCCTTAGAATTATTAAAAAAATTGGATGGTCAGTGAAAGTCACAAATGAAGAACTATATGAAAGAACAGGCACAGTGGAGATAAGCATGGAGATATTTAAGAGAAGACGGAGATGGTTGGGTCATGTATTAAGAAAGGACGAAGAAAACCATGTCAGAATATCCATCACCTGGACACCAAAAGGTAGAAGAAAAAACGGAAGACCTATAAGACTACATGGAGAAGAGTGGCAGAAAAGAAGATAAACAGTTTTGGATGGAGCAGCTGGGGAGAAGCTGCTGTATCAACAAGAGACAGAAAGAGATGGAAGAATTTGCTTAGAGAAGCCTCAATCTCTATACCCATTTAAGAGAAGCCTCAATCTCCATACCCAGGAGAAAGGAGCGGTAAGGCAATAAGCCATTCAATCTGCAGTAAGCATACTTAAGCAAAATGTAAGAACAAATGAAAACGGATACTAAAATAAAAAAATAAAAAATCAAGTAAAGGTATTAAGTCTAAAACGTATTTCATTTCTGATTGAAAGGATTACAGAAGCAATGATGTAAGCACATACTGACATAAGGGATGTTTTCATCACATGTAAGATACATGACCTGATGACAGTATGATATCAAATATTGCAGAAGTATATTACGTATTTTCCTGCAAAACGTTTGGTCAGAATTTGCTGCACCACTTGAAAAAGTTATGATAAATGTCAATTAATATCAGTCTAATTTTTTTTCTACGTTGATGGTTTTAATCAATTTGAAATCAATCTAGCTAAGGTTGCCTCTACACGTCCATATCCATACACTTAAGTAAATTGATAAGAAACACATAAAGGCATCCGTAAATTGTAACGCTAATAGTAAGTATCGGTACGACATAGGATATTTTGTTCATCATGAATAGTGACTGGCGAACAAGTGAAATCACTTTACCTTTACTTTACGAAAATCTTTTCTATAATCGTTGTTAATTGGAATTGGAATTAATCTGAATTCTCATCTTTAGCGGGTAAATTATTTTTCGTCGTTTGGAAACAATGTTAACTTTTTCTCAACATGCTCAACTTCATCCAAAAAAACAGTATTTCTAGATGCAGAGGCAGGAGGTGGCAGGAGGGGATTAAGGGGGGGGAATAATAATAATAATAGTGTAATCACCCATTAACAATAATAATAATAATTTTAATAATAATCCCAATCATAAGAATACATTTTGAAAAAGATGTTAATACTTAATAGATAATAATAAGTTGTTAGACAAATAATAACCTAAGTTTAATAATCCTAATAATTCTTTTTAATAATGTTAACAATAATGATAAATAATAATAAAATAATAATAACTAATAATGA
>JAIGNY010000574.1:1300000-1330000 GCA_020152595.1 Chiridota heheva
ATTTTCAATCTCTACTCTTTTAATTGTAATTAATATTTTGAATTTTCAGGACATTTTTATATTTTCATTGACGCCACTAGTGTCCCCCTCCCCTACCTCAAAACATTAATTGTCCTCCCCTCCCCCTCCCCTTCCCCAATCAATGTTGGCCGTTGTTACTGTTTTTCCTGGAAATGACGTTAAGAAAATATTTAAATTCAGCATTGAAAAGGGAAGGGGGAGGGGAGGGGGGGAGAGGGTAGGGGGTTACAATTCTCGGAAAAAATATTTAAAAAATATAACACTATAGTTCTCAAAAAGCTGAAGTGTCCCGACAGTTTTGTCCAAGATTGTTGGTCCAAATTTTGAGGTTCTTATTCTAGGTACATTTGAAAACATGCGAGACGAAAAACGAAAGGTTGGTTGGGATGGAAATGGATATTAATTATAAGATCACAAACGTATTGTGGGGCTAGGTTATTAATGCATCTGAAAGTCAACAATACAATCTTTAAATGTATTCTAGAATTAACCGAAAGCCAGTGCAATCTATGTAAGACAGATTTTATATGCTTATATTTAGAAGTGCCAGTCACTAGTCTGGTGGCAGCATTTTGGACTTTTTGCAATTTGTTAATGAGATAAGCTGGTAAGTTGCAAAGAATAGAATTACAGTATAGTTACAAATGCATGGACAAGTGATTTACAGGAAGAATCATCCAAATATTTCCGTATATGCCATAGCTTATGAATACTGTAGGAAGCTTTCTTACAGATATTCACCACATGCAGACATGTGATTCAAGTGAGAGATTTTGGTCAAATATGACACCCAAATTGCGCACCTTGTCAACTGTGCGTATAGTTGCATACTCCACTTGAAGAGAGATCTCAGGTAGTTTCGTTAATTGCTGCTTAGAGCCAATGGTAATTGGCTAATTGGCTCTAAGTTTTTGAGTCATTTAAGCTCAGATCATTAATTAAAAACCAAAGACGGGCATATGCAATTAATTTTTGCATAGCAGAGATAGCTTGATCTTTGGACGTATTATCATTAGTATTAAATGCTAGATAGAATTGATTATCATCTGCATAACCCTCGCAATGAGGAAGGTGGTTTTTAATGACATTATGCAATTGAGAAATATATGTGACAAATTGTAGAGGGCCAGTACAGCTGCTTTGGGGTACACCATTCCTTAGAAAGAAGTCTTAAGAAACCGTCAAATAAGATATTTTGACTTATGTCACGTAAATAATTTCAAAACCATCAAAATACCAGTCCTTTTATATTAATACGATTTGCAAAAGAGTCAAGCAGAGTACCATAGTCAACAGTATTAAATGCGTCAAGCAATATGAGTAAAGTTGCTTCGCCAGCGTCATGTTCGTCTTAATGTCAGAATGAACTTTCAGCAAAGTAGTTTCGGTACTGTGATTTTTCAATATGCAGGGCTGTGAACTGGCAGGAGATTATTCTTGTATAAATGACACTGAAATTGATTCATAACAGCAGCTTTCACCAATTTCGACAGATAAGGCAAATTGCTCACAGGTCGATAATTCTTCAATTCCACCGGTAGACCATGTTTCTTTAAAATGGGTATAACAACAGCACACCTCCAGCATTTTGGAAATGTGCCCTACTCCATCTACATGTATATAAAATTTGTAATTACAAGTAGTAAAATATCAATGCACTCTTAAAAATTATTATTATTAAATAGGATCAAGGATGCAATGCTTGTTGGTAGACCTTTAAACAATTTCTTTGGTCTCCACCAGTCCGGTAGCATGCCTATTAATGGGAACATAAACGTCTTTAGAAATAGGAACATTTTGCGACATGGAAGCCGCCATTTTGTGATATTTCCCATGATCCTTTGCTATCCTAACGTTAAAGCCTTATGCAATTTACATATTTCAAATTTGGAATACGTCTGAGAAAAATTTCTTTGCTAGGGAAAACTTTAAACTCATGAAAATACCTTTATTACTGTAATGGCCACAACTTTTCCACTCCCATTTTATATACGTTCACCACGCCATTTTCGAAATATTAGAAATAATGGACAACACAGCTAGGCTTTTAAGCGCCAAACGGCCATTTTGAAAATTCAAATGTTTTTTAAACATTGAGTTTTTAAAATTTCAAGTACATAAATTTAGAAACTATGACATTTTATCGCAACATTTGAAGAATATGGCTGCATGACTTCAATATTCTCGTGTGCTATAATTGTTCCTATTAATAGGCATGCTTCCGGACTGTCCACCGCAATCCAGTATTTTATTTGTATAGTAGTCCTTTTTAGCTACGTCACAAGCTTTGCTGAATAGATTTCTGGCATTCTTGAAAGCAGTATGATTGGCGTGAATTAAGCTACCTTTTCTCAGGTTGGCGACGATGCCACTTGAGGGTGTTCTGAAATGACGAAAACCACGGTATGTATGGCTCGACTGTTATTAGTTTAGTTTTTTTTAGGTGCAAGTATGTTTAAGAGTGCTTTTAGTAAACTGTTGTAACAATTAAGAGTTGATTGTAAATCTGGCACTTGATTGTTGTATAGCGCAGTGTTGTAAAGGTCAACCTTGAACTTGGTCATGTCAATCTTGTTTATGCACCTAAGCTTGATCAATTTTCGTTTACTATAACTAACAAGTACTGTTCTTATGTTTGCATGTAAAAAATAATGATCAGGATGAACTGTGATAACATCGAGGTCGCCATGGCATCTGGTTATGAGAAGGTCGAGTGAATGCCCTGAAATATGGGTTGGAAACCACACTTTCTTTCCCAGGTCAAATGCATCAAGCAGATCTAAAAATGTTTTGCAATCGTGTCATCAAGAATATCCACGTGAACATCAAAATCTCCTAATATAATTAGGTGATCTGCACTAGAAACTAAATTTTCTAACAAGTCACTGAATTTTGATAAGAAAGATAAATACAACGATCACCAAGGGCGCAGGAAGCGGGGAGAGGTAAATTAGGGGGGGATAAACAAGGCTTTAGCCCCCCCTCCCACTTCTTATATACGAAAACCCCCTTATAAGACTTATTTATACCCACTTTAAATAATATAACTTTACAGGATGTTGTCATATGATCTAATTTTCTCAATTATGTTGATAAAAACGGTAATGTAATTTTGATGGAAACTGTATTACTTCTTAGCACCCTCATAATCATTTTGAGTTGATCGAATTAAGCTGTATTAAACATAACATTTGCGTGCTACCGCAGACTCTGAGCAGCTGAGTGCGGGCAACATATTTTGTTTTCCCAGGAGTGTTTAGGGCAATTTGCGTTTATTCCGTTGAAAATTAAACAGTGATTTAGAAGGATTTTCGTGCTCTTCTTCTTTGGAAAAAAAGAGAAAAAATGCCCAAAGCGCCAAACATGCCCAAGAAACCATGCCAAAAACGAGGCTTTTGAGTGGGGATGGGGGTCGAGGTCCTTAGAGAAATATAGCTTCAGCCCCCATCCCCTCCCGTCCCCCCCCTCCCCCTCAAGAAAAACATTGTTCCTACGCCACTGACGATCACCCTTGGTCGAAGATTGTTATAAGCAATCTGCCATTCAGAAAATTCAAATGAAAGTTAAGTCTCTGCTTTTATGATAAATAAAGCTGAATGTACTCTTGAAACGGAGAGCCGTACCCCCTCCAATTATATTGGTTCAACATACGTCCTTCCGTTCATATCCAAAGATTTACGTAAAAAAACTTCGTCAGTGTTGAGCCAAGTTTCAGTCAACTGACAAATATCAATGTTATGATCAATCACGTGATCTCTGAATACCTCAATCTTATTCCTGATAGATCTGGGGTAGGCTTACCGTGAAAGTACAGCGAGGGATTGTCACTGGTTTAACATTGTCAGAAATTGGAAGAATATTTCCCGAAAATGAAACAAAATCCTCGAAAATAAAGAAAATTAAAGAATAATCCCAATAATGAGTTACATTTCCTTAAACTGAAAATAAATTTCTCGAAATAGGAAATAATTTCCCCAAATTTTGAAGAAAAATTCCAGAAAATGAAATAAATTTCTCGATAATTACAGCAAATTTCACAGAAATGAACGAAATTGAAGAAAATTTTTAACAATTCAAGAATATTTTATAAAAATGAAGCAAGCTTCCTAATTTTTTCTTAAAAATGAGCACATTTCCCCAAAATGAAAGCAATTTTTTTTCGAAAAAGACATTCCCAGTCAAATCAAAATTAAAAAATTGGAAAAAATTCCAGAAAATAAAGGAAATTTCCCGGAAATTAAATGAAAATTTAAATGCGAATTTCACAACAATAAATGAGAAATTGTCCAAAATGAAAAACAAATCCAAAAATTAAAAACAAATTTCTCTAAGTTTCCGGAAAATTGAAAGAAAAAAAAAAGTTTCCGAAAAAAAAAAGGAAATTTCCCAAGAATTAAAGCAAATTTCTCTAAAATGAAGAAAAATTAAAGAAATTTGACTGAAATTTTCCCAAAATGATGGAAATTTCCAGAAAAGGAAGGAATTATGTTATTCAATGTCGACTGTTAAGTTAACGATCTTAATTTATTATGTATCAAAAAATATATAATGCATGAATAAGACGCCGGAAATGCGTTATTTCACGTAATATGGACATGGAAGGATATATCCAAAAACCTTAAAAAGGTCCTTAGCCTTATAGCTAGATTACTACTGTTCGTCCGAAATTTAATGAATCGAGGAAAGTTTCATAAGAACAATGATATTTATATTCCTGTCTAATTTCCCTATGACCTGATGGCGGATGTCATTGCAGTAACTAGGCAGCTATAGAGCATGGATTGATACGGAAGCTTCGATTGCGAAATAAAACGTATGTATTAGTGGGGTTGAAACAACATGTAAAATTGCATTGCTTGAGGATGTCAAAGCAAATCTATTCCGTCAGTCCGTATACCATATCCCGATAAAGTCTTATACCAAAGAGATTACATTTTTAAATCCTAATTTTTTTTGGAAAAAATACTAGAAATATTTTTTCTGAATCAATACAACCGGTGCATTTCAATAAATTCAGACAGGTCCGAGACCATTTTCCTGCACCTTACACAAAAAACTCCAACTGTTATACTTGTTTTTTTTTCCTTCTTTTTTAATGAAAAAAACACTTCAGGCTTTCAGCAGTGGCGTAGCTATGGCCCTATACGGGCAAGGGCAAATGGGACCATGCGGCCTCATGGTAACTATAATGGTATAATTGTTCTTCCTTCCCAGCCCCCTCCCCCAATCTTAGTTACGCCACTGGCTGTCAAGTATCAGATATCAGGCACCACATATTAATTAGGGAAATGGTCATTGTAGACAACGTGGACTGGTCCCGGACTGGTAGTGGTCGAAAGAGTAGACTAAACTACCTATTAACATTAAAATTGCTATAGTTTTAATATAGAAAGAAATTTTTCATAAGAAACCTACCCTTTCGGACATTTCAGTTATCCTATTGCTATATTTTTACGCAGGTATTCGTTAATGTGTATTGACGCCGATTTGTGTATTTTTTTACAATCGAACTATGAAAACGTAAATATCTATATATTTTGTTGTCAAGTACGGCACAATTCTATGAGTGGTATACGATCAGCAATGTAAACAATCCAAATTCATGATATGATCGGCACCCAAGCAAACTTACTGGGTAAACATTTATTGCTGCATGAAACTAGAAAACTCTCGTCAATCAATATCAGATCCAACTTGAAGATAGGATCGAGACTATACCAAATCATTAAAATTATTTCGAAAAAGCCCGCATTTCAAGGAGACCGACGGCGGATACTTCTCTATCTTGCAATATTATTTACCAAAGGATTTCAAACCTATAACGACCTTGACCAACACACAAATTCAAATAGGGAAGATTAGCGGTTTGTTATACAAGAAATAACTCACAAAGTTCGTATGTTACACTTAATCTGCAGGAGGATCAAAGAATTCAGGTCTAAGTTCATTCTAAAACTTGTATAGCCTATTAGCAGATTAGCAGAAGCTACGTACGGTTACAGACAAAATTAGATTTTCAAAAAATTCAAATAAAGTAGTTTTTAGATGAAAATAGATGAGATCCGTGAATGATATATTATTACATAAATTTATTCATCAGGTATTCATTAAGTGCAGTGCAAGAAGCCTTTAAGCGCCTCCCTCAAATAAAAAAAAAAGCATTGTTGATGATTGAATAGCTATACAATTCTTATTTTTTTAACGCACAATCTTCTATTTCTTCAATACTTCCTTTCAAGTCTTATTTCTCTGTGAATTGCGTTATGCAAACTATGTAAAATCTCTCTTTAAAGTTTACAAATCTAGGACGGAACATTTTAATTGCAACTTGTATAAATTATGAATACTTACGGCTTTGAAGTTTCTATCCATTTCCATGAAGCTCTCGAAATAGCTATCGCCTTTACAAAATTTGTCGATGTCTTTTCTGGATAAACTTTATTTCGTACTTTCAGCTCTGACCCTTCCACGCTCCCGTCAACCGAGGGGCTTTCCTGGTCCACGCTTTTTTGATATCTCCAAGTCTTAGAAAAAACACTAATACACTTCCAATCCCGTTTCTTCATTATGGTATCGTGAAAAGAATGAACAAGAGAGAAACGAAACTGTTAAATAAATAATTAAGCAACTTTCCTTATCTTGTTGGAGTCGCACTCATGTATATTAAAGGGTTCATATTAAACATGAAAATATTTTAAATTTCAGCAATTTCAGCCGTTCGGCTATCTAGCAGTAGGATTGATCCTCAGGCAATATAAAACTAAGCTCCATGGTATTACGCACACCCATGTCACCTTGTACTACTGTACGGGTCAGAACTTTGCTCACTAAACGATATGCTCACTAAACGAATTGTCTGTAAATACAAAGGAAATCTTCCCACGAGTAATTTGTTGGATCATGGAAGTAGTTCCATGGTTGGATCTAAATGGCACTTACTGGTTGGATACAAACACGACCAGTGGTTTTCACCAGTTTAGACCGTTTTTACTAAGTAAACATGTGTGTGTGCGTGTATGTGTGTGTGTGTGTGTGTGTGTATATGAAACTTAAAGGAAGTCACCAGTAAATGTAAATATATCGACTATACATTTATTAAATGCACTTCCATGGAAAATTAAAAGTTTTGAAGAGTGACTAACGTAACAGCGAGACTAAACCATATCGAGATATGTGGCACACGCTTAAATGTGACTGGTTGACATTATAATTGATAATTGTAGAATGTGGAAAATACTTTACCATATCAGTGAAGAGTTTATATCACTTCTGATATTTTTCCTGTTTAATTGCTTCCGATTTTCTTCAAGCATGCAAGGAAATGTGCATAAACAAAAAGCTTTCAACAAAATGTTGATAACTACTCAGAAGCAATCAGTCTTATCATAAGATTCAATTTCTTTCTGGCCTCTATATAATATCAGAAGTCAAACTAATTAAACCTTTGTTTGCACATAGACCCTGTTCCTCTTTGTTTAGCTTAAATGGATGACAGCATTCAACAATCACGAAGGGATTATGGAGTGCGAGAATTTTTATGTAAACAATAGAATGAAACTTGCTGATTTTTACAAGATGACTTGCATTTTTCTAACAAAATTGGGTAAGATTTTCCAAGAAGAAGACTTCTTCCGAAAGTCAGGCTTACTGTTTATCTTCCCAACAGTATTCAAAACTTTTGTTTGTTTTATGAGTGTTGCGCACGTATTTAAATAAAAACTAAAACATCAATGATGTAGTAGCTCAACATATATTTTGGCGGTAGAAAGAAGCTGTTTTTTTGTGAGTGGGTTGTTAATTTGAGTAGTCTGGGGTTGCCAGAGAACACATTTGATGTATATTTTTTTGAAATGCAAGTAACATTGAAAAACTAAATAAACAAAATCACCGCCAGAACATACCATCAATAATACTGATAACTTCTCCAGCGTGGAGTCAAAACAGGTTCACTTTTTTTGTCTCGTGCAGTGGGGATTGTCACGTGTAGTATATTCCTTGGTTGTGGAATGGATTAACTATACCGTTTGCTGATGACGTCAATATTGAGAAACAAAATTTGTTTTAAGCCTATTACTCAAACTAATACTGGTTTTAATCAAATAATTTATATCATGCAGTAATGCAAATCATTCACGTTATTGTCGTACATAAATTATTCGATTAGTTCAGTGGTCAAGCGTGTCCATTTATATGAAAAATGGTGAACAAAGCATTCAAATGTCATATTCCGTTAAGGAGATATTCAAGTTTAAAGCTCTGTCTTATCTGTGTAGAAATGACTGGTGTAGTAAGTCTACTGTGGAAAGTTTATCTTCATCCTCCCATTCTAAACAATTGTAAATGTATTTTAATGAAAGTTGACTTAAATTTTTTACTATTTAAATTATTTTCCCTCGAACTTTTTTCAGATGGTACATTATAAATACCCTGACTAGATTCAGTTTTACAACTTTTCTGACATATCCCATGGTTTTTAAGCCTCAAAATCACAAGACAAAATATGATAGAGTACATAACGACTTTGAGGAATCTAAGGCTATGACATCACAACTACACAAATGATACCAAAGTTTAAAGTTTGATATCGCCTTAACGGAATAAGATTTTTGAATAGTTTCTGCACCATTTTGTTTTTGTTGAAGTCCTTGTACATATAAGATGGACATACTTGACCACTGAACTTATCCTTTAAACAGTGAAGAAATTGCGTTTGCTTTATCATATTAGGAGAATCAGTAATCTCCATAAAAGTAAGGCAAAGCCGCCATGTATACCAAAGGCGGCGAAACTGGGGCCAGGGGCCTGGCCCCCAAAATTTATCTAGGGGGCCTGGTCCCCAGTAATAACAGAAGAAAAATTATGATTTGCGTTATATAAGGTTAGGCAAACGTGCCATTTCCGAGCACCTAGGTACTAGAGGTTTAAATATATGAACATTTTTCAACCCAGCCCAAACCATGGTGGTGAATTTGAGATTCCGTGGACATAAAAAATAGGCTCTAATGTGAGGTAATTGTATAACGTACTAATTTGAATCATGTTACAACAAAAATGTCTTTGCTAGGAAATTTCTTGCAGGACTATGAGTTAGAAGTTTGCCACGTTCCCTCCCTCCCTCCCCCCCCCCTTATTTTCCCCCGCACAATATGAAATATCTAAATTATCAATTAACGTTTCTCCTGGACTGTTGATTTAAGAAATAAACTGCAATTGCGAGCCCATTGTTGAGTAATAACCGGCAAGCCCAAATAATTTGAAGAAATCCGAGCCCATTTTTTTCAAACTATTTGGGCGAGCCGGTTGTTACCAACAATGTGCAAGCAAGAGCAGTTTATATCTATTCTATCACCAAATATGATGAAAAACTTTGAAAAATAAAGAAAATCTGATCAAATTCAGATGAAGAAACATGTGAAATGTATACACAGTACCGCACACGCACCAATCCAGCTTATTTGCATATGACGACACAGAGAAAATGTTGACGGCTTCTAATCCACCAATTTGTACTTTTGTCCATCCAACGAACAAAAGTTGATCTCGTGAATGACTCGCGAATTCTTCAATTTAGAAACTTAACGTAAGCATTTTGCAATATAAAAGCAATATTTGAGAAGAAACACATTCTGGTTTATCCCTAAGGAAAAAATCGTTACTTAGTGAGAAACAATACACAAAGGTCCCATATTATGTCAGTGTGATGTCACTACACACTCGTACCGAAGGGCAGCTGTAAACATGTACTGCTGAACTAGTACATTGTAAAACATTAGTGCAGAACGGTTTGGCTGAAGACTTGAGGCATACCTCTGTGTCCCGTCAAAGTGCGGAGAACACAGGAAAATGTTAACTCTTTCAGGCCTAGTTGTTATTGGAACAGAAACTACTGTTATTTGATATTCTTAATTTTGTCAGAAGGAGGTTTAAACAGTTTTGTAGTTGCTGATCATGGCGTTATGGTCTAGGGCTATGCACTACTAGGCTATTTACAATGACAGTACTGTGTAGCCTCTACGTACGTGCAATTAAATTGTGTTGTAGGCCATGTAGGCCTAAACACTTTAAAGCTTAGGCCCTGATGTTACAAAATAAGATTAATGATTTTAGAAAAAGTAAAGCAGACAGTTTCATTCCTAGTATCATATTGTTTGGTGCAAGTACTGAACAATTATATCCCTGTTGAACTTGTATTAGGTATGAACTTGGTATGCCTAACTTAAATTTTTACATTTTGCTTTTGTTTTTTATTTATTGCATTCTATTTTAAGCTGTGCACATTGGACTATGTTGTTGCTCAATTTAAATCTGGCATAATCAGCTAAGAAGTTTGTTCCTGCTAAAACTGAAATTGAGTATTTTCGGCATAGTTTATTTTTGTGCGTAGATTTACTATTGAAGGGTTAATCCGTGGTTGCCATGATCAATTTAGGAGTTTAATACCAGTACCCCGCATTAGAAACTGCCAATCTAATGAATACGCAACTGCCCGGTTATTGACTGGGAGTGCTGTCATTGGTCATTTTATTTCCAGCTACTGTCCGCTCGTTGAGTAATAACCAGACAGAAGGATTAGGCAAATGAGGCTTGTCAGCCAATCAGGTAGCTTGAAATGCATAACCGGACACTAGTGATGATAGAATATCCATTAACGTTTCTCTCAGAATGTGTATTGTCCATTAACGTTTCTCCCGGACTGCTTATTGTCCATTAACGTTTCTTCCGGACTGTTTAATGTCCATTAACAATATTATCCATTAAAGATATTAAATTTCAGAGGCTTGTGGGCCAGGGGTTTCATATAATGACCTCATATTAAGGGTTAGGGGTCATAAGTTTGTGGAACGGGACAAAATTTGGTGATGTTTGCGTCTGTCCGTGTGTATGTGTGTGGGTATGTGTGTGCATGTGTGCGTATGCAACAATTAATTTTGTGTCGCTTTAACTCAAAAAGTGTAATACACACATAAACCAAAATTGGTGATGGCTGTATCTTTTGAAGGAATTACTTGGTATCTTTACAATTTGCATAGGTGGGTAGGGCTTAAAATTATAATAAAAACTTTTGATTAATTGCAGGTCAAAAGGTCAAGGTCAAATAAATGCTTTTTATGCAAAATGTTGCGGATTTTTAAACTAAAAAAATACAAGACTTATTACCGACCTATGTAGAACCATGACACCTTGGTACATGAATTTGTGTCCCGTATAGACTCTGAGGTCAAAACGTCAAAGGCCACCTTTGAAACTTTTCACCATTTTCCCTATAGTTATGGAATGGTACGTGTGACGTGAGAATGAATGGTGTCATAACACAGGTACAATACATGTGCAAAATTTCAGAAGTTATTTCAGAAGTTATTTTAGTGATTAGGGTCAAAGATCAGAGGTCTAGAGGTCAAAAATGTGATTTTAGGGATATCTAAAGGTCACTAAGCAATTGACTTCTTTTCACCATTTTCTCCATATGGAATGGTAAGTGTGACGTAAACATGAATGGTGTCATACAATAGGGTTCGATAAATGTGAACAATTTCAGTAATTAGGGTCAAGGTCATAGGTCAAATATTGGATTTTAGGGGGTAATTATGTACTAATTTGTACATTTTTGCGCCATTTTTAACTCAAAAAGTGCAAACCTATATCAACCCTACGTTATACCATGATACCTTGGTACATGAATTTGTGTCCCCGTAGACTCTGGAGTCAAAAGGTCAAAGGTCTTTGTGTACTCCCATGGGCAGTACGATCCATCAACATGCCTAAAGAAAGATAGTTAAGCCTGTTTCAACATCTGCTTGTACTCGAGCTCGCATGGGCAGTGCAATCCATCAAAAGTCACAGAGCTATAGTGACCCTGTTAGCTATTTCTCCCACTATGCTGTACGCTTAAGGTGATGAGATCAGCAACTCCGTGGATTGCTTTCTTGTTACAATTTTTGTTCGCTTCGAATTTCACTTCATATTTTCCTTAAGTTTGATATATTCATCGGAGATACAAAGAGTAACTTTAACGTTAACGCCTGCTGATTGTTCGTTGTACTCTGACAAAGCCTACATACCTGATATAAAGTGCGCGCTGGAAATCCTGCACCGTAGGTTGAAAACTGTCGCGCCGTACAGCAGAAACCCAATTCAAATGTCGATCAGGATCAGATGGAAATCGAGAAAATGTCTTTTAATTTCCCGCACATACCTATTAGTGTAACCAACGGCATGATTCTGGCATAATCATCTTACAAAAAAAATCTTATATAATAACATGCAAACGTACGTAAGTCTAATTAAGTGTACAGCAGATAACAGTATTTTACCCGACAAAATGGCGATGTAAACAAAGTCCTGTGACCTCATTATGCTCTCTTATAGCTATTTCCGTAACAAATTCTTCTTTATAGTTTGTTACATCTGCAACGAGCAGATGTAACGATATTTTACCGGAGACTTATAATTCGACTTCTGGGAGACATTCTTTGTTTGATATTGTGTGCTTCTTCATTACACGTAGCGACTTGAAACCTATGCAAGATTTTACGGACAAATGGTTTCCAACTTTATTTGCTCAATTGCCTGGAAACGTTTTTATGATTGGGCTAGTATCAACAAATAAATCCATAATTCCAACAAATAGTACGCAATAACCATAACAAGAGATTTTATAATTTCTTTAGAATTTTTAGGCTTGAAACAGGAGAATAAGAGTTCTTTATCAAACTTCGGAAAAATAAAGAGATAAATGGGTTTTCGTTACCAGTCTGCAGTGTGGTGGCAGAGAGGGCTCCGAGTTTCCAAGGGAGTGGGGGGCGCCAAAATAGTCCTTAGAACATATTTTGTATAGGCCATGGGAAGATTAATGTGTTGCTCAATAACTTTTTTCTATACTGCTCAGAACAGAAGTAGGTAATATTCCATTTTTGTAGTCCAAAAACGCATGAATTTTCTTCAGAAACGACCATATTTTCCGGGGACTTCGTCCCGAACTCATTGGCACTCGAGCGGGCCCCTTGAGTTTGCGCTCGTACAGTAGCCGTTGCATTGCGATAGCTTGTCGGCAATAGTCAACATCTGCTCCTGCCATGAAGAGCAAACAATTTTATTGAATACAGCTGATAGAAGCTTTTCGAGAGGGCGCCGAATGCTCACAGGGGCGCAAAAATTGTCATAAGAGTATATTCTTATATACTTTTTATTATCAACGTTGTAAATGTATTCGTCAAAGCTTTATTCTTACATCAAAAAGATGAAAACCAGCGTTAGACCTGTTGACCCAACATAAAGACACATATTGTAGTCATGGGATCCGACATTTGAACATTTCTTCTAAAATATATATTCCTTTTAATTAACTTAGTGTGGAATAAGAGTAACAGCGTGAATGGGGTTCCAAAATGTAACAACTCGCTCGGTAGGGACAGCCATGTGCGGCAGGTGGCACCCGATCGTCATCCACAGACTAGCCGTAACAGTTTGCCAAAAAGTATAGCAACATGGAACGTGAGAACAATGATGCAGAAAGGTAAACTAGACAACATAAAGCAGGAAATGAAAAGGATGGATATCAGGCTAGGTCTCTCAGAAGTTAGATGGAAGGGTGCTGGGTCTTTAACATCAGATGGTTACACCCTGGTGTATTCTGGAGGAGACCATCACCAAAAAGGAGTCGGTGTCTTGTTAGATTCTGCAACTGCGAGATGTATCAAAGGGTTCTGGCCAATATCTGATCGTGTCATAGTGGTAAAAATACAAGGTACACCATTTACCATTGGCATTATTCAGGTATATGCGCCAACAGCTAAATATGAAACAACAGAAATAGAAAAATTCTATGAAGAAGTATAAAAAGCCAAAAACAAGTCAAATCACAGGATATAAAGATTGTGATGGGCGATTTCAATGCCAAAGTTGGAAACTGCAAAGTAGAAGATATTGCTGGACCATTCGGACTAGGAGAAATAAATGACCGTGGAGAAAGACTGGTTGAATGGTGCAGCGAATATGACTTCATAATTGCCAACACTTTGTTGGAAAACCACCCAAGAAGACGTTGGACATGGAAGAGCCCAGGAGACAGAGTCAGAAATCAGATTGATTTCATACTGCTTCAAAATTGGTTTCGAAATTTGGTCAAAACAGCTAAGTCAATGCCCGGTGCTGATTGTGACGGTGATCATATTCCTGTCAAATGTAAAATCCAAGTAAAACTTAGATCACTTAAGAAACCTAAAAAGGAACCTAAATTACAGATCAACCTGTTTAAAACTGATCCAGACATAAAAGAGCGATTCTCAGTTTCAGTGAAGAACGAATTCCAAGTTCTGGAAAGCCTTACTGAGGCTGATAAAAATGTGGCAAAAATGAAAGATTCAGTAACAAAAGCAATGAGTGAACAGATTCCAAAACAGGCAAATAAGGATCACAAAAAGTGGATGACCTGAGAAATCCTGGACTTAATGGAAATAAGACGGTTAGCAAAGGATGATGATAAAAGATATCATGAAATAAACAGAGTAGTACAGAAAAAATGCAATGAAGCCAAAGAAACCTGGATCAAACAAGAGTGCACAGAAATTGAGAATACGCATAACATAAACAGTAAATACTTGCATGAAAAAGTCAGAAAACTAACAGGAAAACGTACCTGTACAAACACAGGTTGCATTAAATCAAAAGGTGGTACCATCCTCATGGACAAAGAGGACATCCTACACCGATGGTCAGATTACATCGAAGAACTCTTTGATGATAACAGAGGAGAAAAACCTACCAATAAAAAGAACATGGAGGGCCCACCAATATTAAAGGAGGAAGTGCAAAGAGCCATCAGTAACATGAAACATGGCAAAGCATCAAGACCTGACAAAATGCCAATTGAAGTTTTTGTGGCTTTTGATGATGTAGGCATTAAAACTATAACTAGGATTTTAAATATGATATATGATACAGGAGAGATACTACCAGATATGAGCAAATCTATCTTCATAACCTTACCTAAGAAACCAGGTGCAACAGAATGCGAACTACACAGGACCATTAGCTTGATGAGCCATATCACCAAGATCTTGCTTCGTGTTCTAATGTCCAGGATGAGAAATAGCATTTGGCCAGAAATTTCAGAAAAACAATTTGGTTTTGTTGTAGACAAAGGCACTAGGAATGCAATATTTACACTATCAATGATCATGGAAAGGTGCATAGAAGTACAGAAAGATTTATATTTATGTTTCATTGATTACTCCAAAGCCTTTGACAAAGTCAAACATGAAGACCTCTTTGAAATGCTTAGTTATTTAAACATTGACGGAAAAGACCTAAGAGTTATAAGAAACCTATACTGGGAACAGGAAGCAGCAATAGACTTGAATGAGATTACAGTGAATTTAAGGTAATCCGGGGAGGAGTCAGGCAGGGGTGTGTTTTGTCACCAGATCTTTTCAACATTTACAGTGAAACAATACTTCGTAACATCGACAGACTTGAGGGGCTGAAAGTTGAAGGCTATGATATGAATAACCTCCGCTATACACCCGACAAAACCCGAAATGGGTCGAGTGAGTAAACAAATTCTTGACCAAATAAACACAGACATCTGAACAAAAACAAATGTAAACCAGTGGAAAAATACCGCCTCTGTACTCAAATGGTTCAACGGCCTGAAAAATAAAGACAATCTCACATTCCTGCCATTCGACATAGTCGACTTTTACCCTTCCATTTCAAAGGAGCTGCTGACCAAATGTCTTACAGTACATGGGCCAAGCAATACAGCAGAATCCGCGATATCGAGTACGACACCATATTACATTCAAGAAGATCGCTACTGTACGACAGTCAGGGCACCCCCTGTGTGAAAAGAGAGGCTAAAAAGGAGTTCGACGTTGGAATGGGGGCGTTTGACGGTGCAGAAATATGTGAATTGGTAGGTCTCTTTAATCTAAACGAGCTGAATAGCAAACTTGTCGTAACCTGCGTTGGGTTATACAGGGATGACGGGCTCGCCGCCATGGAAAACTATTCAGAAAGTAAAGCCGACCGAACCAAAAAGGAACTCATCAAAATATTCCAATCTTGCGGGCTCAAAATAACGGTCGAAACAAACTTGCAATCTGCCAACTTCCTTGACATAAACCTAAACCTAGCCAATGGAAAGCACCAACCCTATAGAAAATCCAACGATAAACCACTGTACATAAATGTAAATTCGAACCACCCACCAACCGTAATCAATCACATCCCTTCCGCAATAGAAAAAAGAGATCTACGTTATCTTTAAACCAAGACGTGTTCAATGAGAAAGCACCAGCATACAACGCTGCATTAAAAAAGTAGCGGTTACGAGGAAACCATCTCCTACGCCCAAAATCAGGAGGAAGAAACGGAACTACCCAAGTGGAATAGAAGAAACCGCGGTAGGAAGACGATCTGGTTCAACCCACCCTACAGCAGAAATGTCAAAACCAATGTGGGGGAAAATTTCTCAAAATGGTAGTTAAGCACTTTCCACCTGGAGCCAAAATATTCAACAGAAACACACTAAAAGTAAGTTATAGCTGCATGAAGAAAATTAATTCGATCATTAAATCTCATAACGCCAAAATCAATTAAACAAAACAAAAAACCACAATCCAGAAAAACCTGTAATTGCAGGGACAAAACTTCTTGCCCCCTACGCGGAAAATGCCTCGTGAGCGCTGTTGTATACAAGGCCGCAGTCACTTCGGGCAGCGATAACAGTACCAGGTGATACATTGGACTCGCTGGCGGGGCCTTGAAGTCTAGATATGACAACCACACTAAGTCATTCAGAAACAAGAAATGTGAAAAGGAAACCGAAGATATATATGGGATTTGAAGAGACAAAATACACCATACTCAATTAGATGGGATATTCTTAAGCAATCTGACACACACCAGCGAGAGTTTGGGGCATGCAATCTGTGTATAGAAGAGAGCTGGATATACTACGCATGAGAGGAGATCGGATCAATAAAACATCAAAACTAATTTGCTGTGTCGCCATGGCAACTGCAAGCATGGCAGTATAGTATAACTTGTATTCAATGTGATACACACACACACACACACACATATATATATATATATATATATATATATATATATATATATATATATATATATATATATATATATATATATATATATATATATATATATATGTATTATATATATATATATATATATATATGTATATATATATATATATATATATATATATATATATATATATATATATATATATATATATATATATATATATAGGCATATATAAATAGGCATAGATAATAGGCATATATATATATAAATATAGGCTATATATGGGCCTACATAAATAGGCCAATATACAGGCCTATATATATATATATATATATATATATATATATATATATATATATATATATATATATATATATATATATATATATATATATATATATATATATATATATATATATATATATATATATATATATATATATATATATATATATATATATATATATATATATATATATATATATATATATATAAATATATACATATATATATATAAGCCAACGAACCGTACACGATTGAAGAAGAAATAGCTTTTTGTCTGTTCATTTTGATCATTCACTTGCCTGAAGATCGCTACACTGAATGTGTATGCATGAAACCCAGGGTAGCAAGCATGGCAGTATAGTATAACTTGTATTCAATGTGATATACACACACATATATATATATATATATATATATATATATATATATATATATATATATATATATATATATATATATATATATATATATATATATATATATATATATATATATATATATATATATATATATATATATATATATATATATATATATATATATATATATATATATATATATATATATGTATTATATATATATATATATATACATATATGTATATATATATATATATATATATATATATATATATAAATAGGCATATATAAATAGGCATAGATAATATATATATATATATGAATATAGGCCTATATATGGGCCTACATAAATAGGCCAATATACAGGCCTATATATATATATATATATATATATATATATATATATATATATATATATATATATATATATATATATATATATATATATATATATATATATATATATATATATATATATATATATATATATATATATATATATATATATATATATATATATATATATATATATATATATATATATATATATATATATGTATATATATTCATATATATATATATAAACATATACATATATACATACATATATATATATATATATATATATATATATATATATATATATATATATATATATATATATATATATATATATATATATATATATATATATATATATATATATATATATATATATATATATATATATATATATATATATATATATATATCACAACGACCAAACTGTATATCAAATGTGTTGTGTTTTTTATATTGTGTTTCTTATCTATTGAAAATTCTACTGAAATCTTTTCAAACATTCACCGATTATTATTTGAAATCGCCGGTGTATTTCTCATCTATACTTGGTTTATTGACTACTACAAAAAAAAAAGATCCCTGAAAGAACTACTCCCTAAACCTAGCACATCATCTTTCTAATGAGTGAACATGTGTACAGTATTTCCTTGCAGGTAATGGGACATTTGATCATGATGTTGACTGCATGTGACCCATGTGACTAATACATCTGTGTACCAATTTCAAGAATTTTATATTAAGCCCCGTCCACTCAATAATATGCACGAGATTCCCGACAAAAATACTAGGAACCACATACGGATCATAATGCATCTGTGTGCCAAATATGACATATATAGCATCCATCATGAAATACCATATTCACGACCATTTTGAAGCATCTTAACATTATATAAGCCCCGCCCACCATGCAGAATAATGAAATAGAACACGTCAGCATGAATAAATATAGTACTCTCATAACTTCAGTAATGGAACCAAAAGAATATCGTAATCAGGAAAAAATGGCTGAAACCCATATTATTTGAATATGCCGTTCGGTTGTTGCATGTTGCGCAGTGAATAGGCAAAGACAAAATCAAAGAATCGAAGACTTACTCCGTAACAACAGCAAACATTTGCAGTTGTGAGAAATATACACAAATAGCAAGTACATGTTGTCGGTACCTTTGTTCGTCTCATATAAATCAACACACCCCCGATCAGCAGATATAACCATAATCTTACAACAGAAGGGATAGCCACAAAGTTCAACCTCCACCCAAGTCTGATTTGAGAAAGACATGGTTTTTCTCAACAATGGAAAGACTCAAGGAACAAATCTTATAAAAGTTTTCGCAATTTTGGCTTCTAGATTCACTAAAATGATGTGCGACAAAAACGGTTTGAGCCGAACTGTAAACTGTATAATTATGTTCCACGACGACGACGAGTAAACACACACTTACAATGACGGGATCGTCGCCTGCGTATTCGCTCGTGATAGTAACAATGCTATTACGAAACGCTTAATACGACCCGCACGAGAACACAGGTACGACGTACAGACATAACATCGACAACCAAGTCAATGTCCACGGCCTTTGATAACCCAATTGTGGTGCACTGGCGTATCTACCCAACCCAGGCTTGAACCCAGGGCCTTGTGGTCTGTCAGTCTGTAGACATGTATGACCGCTACACCACAGTTGGTAGACAAGCTATGTTCAAACTTAATGTTGTATTTACGTGTTCCTTCCTGCAAAGAAATGTAACATAACAGGGATGTAGGCTTTGTAGACAGTCTTTGGATTGGGGGAAGAGGTATAGTAGTAGGGGAAAAATATGTTGATGGCGTATTTGTTTTCTCTTCAAACATGTCGAAAAGGGGGCAAAATCCATTTCCCCCACATTGGGAAACATGACCTCGATTCACCCGAAATCTTTAATCAAAATCACGTGACAATCAATTTGAATTCCGAGTTATGAATTTTCATTTGATCTTAGTTCTAGATCAGGGAAATTTGCTCTAAAACCAAAGAACACATATTTATCGTATACGACTTTTAGGAATTAACGATATTGTTTTATGTCAATGTGAGCACTGTTTTTCGCACAACAGCTCATGAAAGATAAAAAGAAAAGAAAACAGTGGTAAAATTGACAACTGACCGATATGAAAAAGGATGAAAATCACGAAAAAACAACTTGCCAATTCGTGAAGTAAAACCAAATGTTGTTTAAACTATGAACAAAATAATTTCAAATTCATCTTAGGACAAATCCCAAACCAAAAGCATAAGACAAGTTTTATCCCAATTCGATTAGACTCGATGTCGGCATGAATTAAACGCCGTGATTATAACGCATGCGCATTGAGTGTATGTCCGTAATTCGGTTTTACAACACCAATAGACGACCTACCAGTCCAGACTGCTTAAGAAAAGTCAAAGAAAATAGTTATTTGATAGTACAATTTATTTACCTCTTTGAGTTCAAATGTAAGTCTTGTTTCAGCTTCATCATGAATAAGCAATGCATTAAATACTTCATATGTATAAGTACTTCTTTAAAGGGATATAGACGTGTAGCAGCAACTTATGCTAAATTGCTTTAAAATCAATGAAAAACTTGAAAATAGCAAACAAATTCATCCAAATTGATCAATAATTGACAATCTTAAAGCATTTTGAATTTTCAGGTCAAAACATGCCAATTTTTCTTCCTCTTAAAGTTCCTCTTATGATGTATGATGAGTGGGCGGAAGTTCCTATTTCCTTATGTAACCCCCTTGTTTTGTAATTGCTTGTCACACATTTGTGAAAAATGGAAAGCAATTTTAGCCAAATGTTTTGAAGTGTTGACCATACCCTTAACCAAAATCTAGCAGGAACAGACTTTGTCATCATTTTCAAGAACTGAAGGAAATATAAAGAATTACATAAACTTTAAGGCTTTTATTCTATATACCCATTCATAGACTAAACCTTTGATTTGGACTGCAGGTATATTCCACTTTACATCTGAGCAAGCTTTATTTGTTTCTTTAAAGGACCAGACATCATATAATTATGTAAATAAAATTTAGTTTTTAAATTGAGTATCTTAAAGCTTCGTGAAATAAGAACAAATAATTGTTCTCACAAATACAAAGTGTTGGTTGTCTTGTGGGTGGAACTGCTCTTTATTTCTTATTTTTTTCTTCTAAATTGTAATCTGAAATATTTTCAAAGAGAGCAACTAGCTTCGTTTTTTCATTGCTATATCCCAGAGTAAAAAATTAATTATCTAGCTCAATGGAGGAAAGAGACAATATATTACTCTGTAAAAAATATTTAATATCATACTACATTACATCACATATTATACATACCCTAATAAAGCTCAAGTTTTGATTTACTGCTGTTTGTCTGAAACTAAATATGTTTTTTTAACTAGACTTCTTTGTCAATATTTTCTTGCACCAAACTGTCAGGTAAATGTTCTCGATGTCACTAGTCTTTTATGACAGTCTTTCGAAGTATGTGTCTACTACAAATTAAAGACTATTCGATATCAACAAATATATCAATGCCATACACTGCTGTCAGAAAATGGACAAATAATTTCCTCAATATATTCTAAAAGAATTCTTAAAAGTTCTACTTATTTTCCTTCTCATCCTCAACATTTTCTCTTTGTACAGCGCATAGAAATGTTTTTTTTTCATCTTCTTCATTGTTCTCTGCGTTGTCTTGTTACAACATACCATTACAACATCATTTATATACAGTATATATACATATCTACATTTTTTTAAACAAAAATAATTGTCATTTGATTAACATAAAAGGATTGATAACAGTCATAACAAAAACACAAACAAAAAAACATTATTACACAAAACATTGACAGATGGTTTGAAACATCGAGATAGCATAAAATATAAATACAAGCAACGACATTCCAGTGATTTTCTACAAGGACAACCTGAGCTGTTAAGAGCTCAAAAATTATCTACTCGTATAGAAAGAGTCAAATAAATAATGAAATTATTTAAGATAATCTCTACTACTATACAAGTAAACTATTTGACTCAACGCACAAACAATAATTCATTCCCAACAAGGAGATACAGAGGATAAAGGAATGTCATCGAAGCCCTATAGTTCAACGGCATAATGGCAGTACAGCCATGGAGGTACTACGGTTTAGTCAGTTAATTGGGCTAACAAACAGCGCAATTCCAATGGATGTAACCTTGGACCTAACAGCACCCCCATTCGAATGGGAAGAGGAATTATCGGCTTACAGTAAACAAAGGGTCAAAAACTATAAGCAGTATGAGAAAATGACGATATTTGCCAAAAGGGTAAGATTACAAAATAAAAGTACCTTAACAAGCACAATCGTAGTCAGGTAGTAAGAATACTAAGATTTACCATAAGCTTAAAAATGCTTCACATGATTTTGCACTACACAAATTAATTATTGTTTTATAATAATAACATTATTGTTAAAGATGATAATATTGACCATAAACCAGTTACACAGTTACATGGCACTTTACTTTTTCTAAACTGAGTTTTCTAAAGGACCGATAATGATAGTTTGCATAAGACATTAAACCATCTGCATCTTGTTTACCTTTTCTGTAAATGCAAAGATATATTGTTGTACGGTACCTATACATGCCATATCCATGTCTTACACTGCTCTAATATTAAAATGTACTGATCTGATTCATTACTGCAGGTAAAACAAAGAAAGATATTATATGAAAGAATCATCTCATGACAATATTTCACATATAGTAACGCTTGTTTCATTTTATCATGTATGAAGTACATCAACATTTCCCTCCCTTTACAAAAGAACTATTATATCATGAAAGGAGCTGAGGAGTAAAGACGCCTAGAACAGTAGAAGCTTGAGTGTTAATTAAAGAACTGGAGGCGTCTATCAAAAGAATTAGTTTACATTTAACAGTTTAAGAAGTGGAGGCATGTTCAGGAAACTAAAAAATGACTTTCCATTATTGTACTGGTGTAAACTGTACATGAAACTCATTAACACTCTTAGCAAATTACAAAATAACAATAACACTTGTATATTAGTTAACTCCAGTACATGGGGAGGTATGATAATCATAACTCCATGATGAAAGCAAGCTTGAAATGAAGGAATGCAAAGAATAATTGACATAGTAAAAACAGACATTCACATGCAGCAAAGAAGCGTAAATGTCCCTACATCTGTCAGGTTCACTTAGTATGAAACTGCTTTATAGCTTTATAGCATGGAGCTATTTTCAGTTAAATAGCTCCATGTTGATCTGTTGATAGGGCGGTGTCCACTGGTAGTGATTTTCCATTCTATAGCACTAAAATGAAAAGGTATTTCCACATGATCAAAGTTCATCATTAATTCTCACATGCAAATTTAAATTACAAGTGCATGTTGCTTTCATTGTAAATGTACAATAGTAAATATATCTCTATGAATCCAGCTTTTAAAGGGGGATACTCTACTTCCAAAATTGTGTTAGAATCTGCAGTTGCTCTTAGGAATGTTACACAAAAAGAATAAGTAATATTAGAACTTAGCAAATTATTATTAATGTTGTGTGTTTAAATTTTAAAATACTAAGAACTGAAGAGTATCAATCACAAGGTAAGATTTTAGTAAGAATATAAATAATAAGGGCATATTTAACACGGGATGATGCGGGCTGTGAATGTATGCTTTATGTATTATATTTATGAACTGCCATTTCCAGCATTCACTTGGATCAGTTTTTGTCTGCTGAAGTTCTGTTATGTAATAATTGACGTGGTCAACTGCCGGTAGGCCTTAAGTCACAAAATATTATGTGGGTTGACTCATAATAGTAATGGGTCTAGTCATAAATTCTAAGCAGGGACTATATTCAGTTCTTGTTCTGGCTGCAAGTAAGGAAATCAATGGAATAGGTTTCTACATGGTATTTGAGGCATTACGTCTCTCCCAACTTCATATCATCATATGTCTACTCTGTACTCATCAATCATGAAAATATACTTTTTTACATAACAGTTTTGTCCGACTTCGCTAAGGTGGGTAACAAATTCGGGTCATAGCAGGCCTTAGTACTGCCAGTGCCACTATAGCCTGCTACCTAGGGCCTAAATATTGTATGCATAAAACTGATCGTTCTTGGGTAGGCCTAAACCTGGGTAGGCCTAATCCTAGTACTACTAGCAAATCCAAATTGTGGATAACGGTAACAAGAATATCATTTGTTTATATCTGTAAGCTCTGTCAATAATCGTCCAACCAAATATATTTTTATTTTGCATCATACCGTCCTATGTCTCAATGCATTTATAATAAAACCTTTAGTGTTACGGAAATGCCACAACTTATCACATTAGGAAGAAATTGGGTCTAAGAAGTGAGAATTTGGACTGGCATTTTTGCCAAGCATTTTATCCACTAAACGTAAAAAAAATGTTAAAAGTACTTAAAGTTGACTTAAATTTGACGACACTAGTAATTAACTTTTAAAAGCATACTGAGCCTAATAAAAAGTTGCCTGCTATGAGGAAAATGACTTACACAGATCAGAAAAACGATTGACGAATCTTACCTTTTTAATGGTCTTCACAAAATGGGCCACAAAAAATGTCTTTTTCTTTCTTTCAAACTTTACCGAGACTGAAAATGCTCGGATCTCGATTAAACAAGAAATACAATGTCTTGTACGTCATCTGATCTTCTCCTGTAGTGACGAACAATGAAACTGCATAAGTTTGAGCAATTAAAATTATCCGGATTTATTCGGCAGTAAACGTTTTACAAACCCCGAAATGCTCAATTCGAACAAATTCCGGGTCAAGAAATTAATGACATCGCAGTAACGGTGATATAGCAAGGTTATGTTAGCAAGGTTATGTTCCTAACTGCCCATGCGGTGAATGGCAGGCAAGATCGCCTCCGTTGAGCCTTTTTTGATGGTATATATACATTATGCGCATAACATTAAATAAGTTCTTCATCAAACGTTTAATGGTCTTCTTGTTGGTAAAGCGTTTGGTTATACATTATGAAAAATCCTTGGAACTGTATCAGCTACCCGGAATTTAAAATCCGCATATCATTTGCAAAAGCTTTGAACTTTGAACAGCTCTTAGTGGTAGGGAGGCTCACTGGCTCTTGGCCAAAAAATGAGGACGTTCTTTCAAAATTAGTTGTAACATGAATTATGTTTTCTTTAGACTGTTAGAAATAACTACAGTTCATTTCAACATTTATATCAAAGGTCATAGCACTTTGTAAGAAAAACGTATTCGAATATTGCAAAAAAAATGCACAATATGACGCCTTCACATTTCGGCAGAGCGCAACTTTGACGGCCATATTCTGAAATAGAGGAAGTAATAATCATACTGAATGTCGCTAATGAAACTTAGCAATAAACCGATGATTAAAAACTGTGCATTGCTTGCAAATACCATTTGTGTTTTAATGTTTTTTATTGATTTGTAAACAGATCAGTGAACACATTTAAGAACATATCATAATTTACAGACCCTAATCTATAAAATGCACATATATTACCATTGGTCTTATGTTTTGATATGTCGCACCTCACTGGCGTAGCCAGGAATTATGTTGGGGGCCAACCATGAACGGCGAGAGGTATTTATAATAGGTGGTAAGTACAAGTATGTCACCGTTGCGCGTAGCGCAAAGTCCACGGCGTGGGGTCGTGGTCCGCCTAAAGGTCTGAGAAATTACGCAATTCAGATATATGAAATGCGAAGTTCCAAAAAGCTATACGGGACATGAAGGGATTTAGGCACTGGCATAAGCCAATTTTTTTTTTTTTTTTTTTTTGGGGGGGGGTAACTGTCTGTGTAATATGTATCACACAGTGAAAGTGTACATTACATAGAGAGTTTGTAAAAGCTCTTAGGTTTCATATACTGAATTGCTCATTGAAATTTGTCAGCAACTGTAGTAGAACCACCAGGCAGGCATAGGGACGTTACGGGTAACGGATCTTACTCATAATTTTTGATGTGTAATTTATTTTTTGGTGTGGGATTGGGAGGCATGGCCCCTTGCACCCCATCTGCCCCACCCCCCCCCCATCTCTGGATACGCCAATGTCGCACCTGTCTTAGTAATTTTAATGTTGATATCATCTGTTTGATAAGCAGATAAGTATCTTCAATTGTGTTACGTGGACCAAATAGCTGCACAAACTGTAGCTGCATGGCTATTTCCCTTTCTTACCTATTAAACAGGAATGTAATGTTCCGCCAGGCCAAAACTAGTCTGAAACTAGGCGGGAACGAGGAAAGAACGAGGCCAAAACTAGGTTGGAATCAGACCGAACCAGGCCGGAACCAGAAAGATAATAAGAGCAGTATATAAATCCGCATACTATTGCGGTTTGCTATTGATATTAACCATGATGAAGAGCTCGATCATATCCTCGCTAATCATACTCGCTGATCATCTTGTCCAGGCCCGTAGCTTGGAATTTGAAAGGGGGTTCGTTTTGTAACAAATATATACTATATGCTTTTTCCGAGATTCGCCAAACAGTCAGATCTGTTCAGGTACTTCAACAAACTTTGAAATTTAATGTACATATTATCATTTTTTGTAATCTAACAAGGGCATTTTCTCAGAAAAATAAGAGGGGGGGGGGATGGTTCGTTCGCTCGGAAGAACCTCTGGCTACGGGCGTGACGTCATATTTTATCACTCCTGTTTTGCGTATTTACTTTACTTATTTACACTGCATGTGAGAGAAAACGCAATCATTTATATACTGGTATATCGATATATTCCCATAGGTGATACCAGGGTATGTGAGGGCACAGCACCCCCTCCCTTCCCCAGAAATAATTTGTTGTCGGAAAAATCATGCCGTTTGTCGGGAAAATTCTCCCACTTTGCGGGAAGTTCAATGTATACAAATATAAAGATTTCCGAAAATTGAGAAAATTACACCAGAATGAATGATATTTCTCAAATATTGAAAATAATTTCTTATACATTGAATGAAATTTCTCGAAAATGTCAGTAATTGACCGTAAATCGAAGAAAAACTGCCCCAAAATGAAGGAAATTTTTCCGAAAATTGCACGAGAATTAAGAATATTGCCCAAAATTAAAAGAAATTTTTCAAACATTGAAGAAAATTCCCGAAATTTGAAGAAAATTGATCGAAAATCAAAGAGAAATTTCCCAAACATTGAAGGAAATTTCCCAAACATTGAAGGAAATTTCCAGAAAATTGACATAAACCGTGCGTGACTAAAAATTATCTCATGGTAAAAAAGCATCATTGGAAAAATTTCTGGGGACATGGTCTCGCCCCCTCCCACCCCCTTCCTTTCTTCCTAATCTCGGAATCCGGTCTGCCCCTTCCTAGTCAGATATCATTCTGACCGTAGTATACGTTATAGCCACTACATGGCTGCTATACACGTATAAATAAGTATACGTATACGTACAAGTAGTACCTATACTGAGTGAGGTGTTTATCTCACTAGCCCTCGTCAGAAAATCGAGACTTTCTGTCCGGACATTCATAGATTTTTGTCCAGTGGAAATGCCAGCACCGCCAGACCTTAGTGACGCCCCTGTATATTCCGTGATATACTGCAATCTGTCGAAATATCATGTTATACCGGGCTGCAAGTATAGCGGAAAATCATGATCAGATACGGGATATTGAGGTCAGGAGCTGGAGGTAGTCAGGAATGATGATTATCTCCGAATATCTTGATATACAAGTATATCGTTAAACCAGTATACTGGAATACCTATAACAAAATTCTAGTAAACCGTGCATAGATTATGGATATGATGATTTTAGAAAAAAGATTGAAAATATTAATGACATGTGGTAGAAAATGTTAATTTTACAGAAATTTGATGTTTTTTCTCATGCTGTCATGAGATTAAACTTAAAGACATGAACGATACATACTAGGCCTAAACAAATCATATGCAAATATAAATATATATAAGGTCTTGATAACCGCTGAATCATTATTACAACCAGCGAGCTGAGTAAGATATTCATATTTACATAGTAAGCTCTGTCCTATAATTGACCATTCATTTTACTTCCGAAAGATATCATATATTGATGCACTAATTGTCATCATTTTTGTCCATTCGTGCGATTAAAAGCAAGTCATTAATATTGAGAAACGGACAATCTGCAATGTCATCTTATACAACGTGACATAAAAAGATTGATTATGTTGACTTGCTCACTATCTTAAGTCACCGCAACTTGATTAAAAAGGTTTTAAATCGGCTTCTTTCAAACCATGGCAATTATAAATTCCTACGTTGACTGTCTGACTGTTATTGAACTGGTTATGCGCCATGTCATGCTTGTTGCGTAAGACAATAAACTGTGATTTTTGTCGAGATACGTTTTGTACACAACTAAATAATTAGAAAAACAGGAAAAGGAAGGTCGATCGTCCGTCTGATAATTTATATACACAAGGGCGGTGGAGCTTTCAAAATATGGAGGGGAGGGGGAGGCTTATGAGGTTAGGTGACATGTGGTAACAATATTGGAGGGTGGGGGAATAATTAGGTTGGTAAACGTGATAACACATTTAACCAAAATTGTTGGGGGCTGAAGTAACCGCCTGCCCCCGGGCTCCGCCACCCTGACATATTAATTTTCTTTTAGGGGTGTATGCCATTTTCCACATTTTTGTTCATTTTAAAGGAATATCACGTACTAGTAGGAAAGATGGGTGGACCGTGCATATATATATATATATATGGATTGCAAGTGACAGAGGTAACGACTCTTCGAGTTTGACTAGCTCCTCCCTATGATTTTTCCAATATAACCATGCATGACCCTATCTAGGTAATTAAAACATACCAAGTTGTTTAGGTCCGTTTATAGGCGTAGGAACAGGGGGCACAAGGGGCAGGTGCCCCGGGCCCCAATATTGCAGTGACCTATGGTGCCCCCAACTAAGTCAAATTTTTAGCATTGAACTAGTGTTGTAGCATATCTTTGTGCGCCCCTCCCCACCACTTCCACCACCCCCCAATCCCGCAATGATGAACTTGTTCCTACGCCATGGGTCCATTAAGTTAATAAACCAGTAGAGGTAAAATTTGCGCAACTGCTTTGACATGTTTGAATATTTTTCAAAACATTGTAACAATTATAGCTAGAAATTGTCAAATTTTACTTTTATAACTTTTCAATTTGTTATGCAAATAACGGCATATTGCCCAATTACTCTATTTTTAGATAATCTTAGAGGACAGGTATCGTGTTAGCATGAATAGGAATTCGCCTTTCATTTCAATGTTTCTGATTTGTCAAAATATTTAGGCAATACTGACCAGCTATAACCGCCACCACAGTCTGACAGTGAGTCATATAAAAAGTAATTATAGATTTACTGGTGACGTGGCAGAAAAAGTTCTTGGGACGAGATTCCCTCTCACACTAAACGCCTTCAGAACGCCTGCACCACGGAACGCCTGCACCACGGAACGCCTGCACCACGGAACGCCTGCACCATCGAACGCATGCACCATATATAGAACGCATGCATTACTATTTAGTAGTTCACCATCACAATTTTCTTTACAACAGTGTAGCATAGGGGCAATGCGAAATCCTCTTCATCCGCTAGCACAATAATTGAAAGTTGTAGTGTTGGGCAAGAGAAACTTGGGGTGGTGAAATGATACCCCTCCACCCAAAAAAAAAAAAAAAAAAAAAACGATGAAAGTTTTAGGAAATGAATGAGAAAAGAATAGCATTTCATTTGCTCCTTGCGAATGAGTCTTTCAGCCCCAAAATTCCTCGTGAACTTTTGTTTTTCAAAGATCGTGGAAAAGGGTGTCATGATTTGAATACAATTTCTTTTTAAAAACTGATCGTAGATAATGAGCAAATGAGTGAAAAACTATAACACCTATCACTGCT